>OY744555.1:8722816-8762816 GCA_963556195.1 Sepiola atlantica | reverse complement strand
GAAAAGAATGAGAGAGTAAAAACGAGGTAGAAAAATGAAATGATAATAAAAAAGAGGAAAAAGGTGAATGAAAGAAGAAGAAGAAGAAAAAAGAAGAAAGAGAAGAAGACGAAGAAGAAAAAGACGAAGAAGAAAAAGACGAAGAAGACGAAGAAGGGTGAAATTGGGAGAAGGAAGAAGAGAGGGAGAAGAAGAAAAGGAGTCTCAGGATGAAAGAATAATAATAATAGTAATTAGAAGAAGAACAACGAACGAAATATATGAAAGAGTAGGCGGAGAAGGCTGAGAAGAAGAAGATGATGGAGATAAAGATGAAGAAGAAGACAAAATGATGATGTAGAAGGAAGATGAGAAGAAGAAGAAGAAGAAGAAGATGATGATGATGATGATGATGATGATGATGATGATGATGATGATGATGATGATGGAGAAGAAGAAGAAAATTGGAGATGAAAAGGAAGGCGGAGAAGAAGATAAGAAGAAGTAGGAGGAGAAGTGAAAAGAATACGAACAAGAAGCGAAAGAAAAAGGAACGGAAGAAGAATGAGAATAAGACGATGAAGAGGAAAAAGAAGGGAAAAAAGAAGAAGAAGGAGAAGAAGAAGAAGAAGAAGAAGAAGAAGAAAAATAAAAGAAAAAGAAGGAGAAAAAGAAGAAGAAGAAGAAGAAGAAGAAAAATAAAAGAAAAAGAAGGAGAAAAAGAAGAAGAAGAGGAAGAAGAAGAGGAAGGAAAAGAAGAAGAAGAAGAAGAAGAAGGAAAAGAAGAAGAAGAAGAAGAAGAAGAAGAAGAGGGAAATCCCATGGTCTTATCGATTGACGACTTGATCCTCAACGTTAATTGGACTCAACTCGCGGTTTTCTTGTTATCTGATGTGAACGTTCTCTTCTCTTCGCTTCGATCTCTTCATCAACTCAATCGATGTTCATCAAAGTACGAATAAAAACTCCCGCTTTATTTTCAAGTGGCCAATAATAATGTTCAATTATTTTTATGATTCGTTTTGGTTTCGTTTCTGCCTTCTTTTTTAGAATCGTCCAGCGACCTAGATTTGTTCTCCTTTTGTTTTTCATTTATTATTAACCTTCATGTTACAACAACGGCCCGACTGTCATGGCGGATCAATGAAGTCGACGGAGAAAGACGTCGCGGATGAGGGCGAGGTTGCCGATGGGGGTTGTCATTCGAATGACTCCTGTCGTACAAGATACACGCAAAAAATGATTTCTAGTTTTATAGGTGACATGACGTATATCTGCGCTTCAATTGCAGAAAGGGAATCATCATCATCATCATCATCATCATCATCATCATCATCGTCATCATCGTCGTCGTCGTCGTCATAATCATCAGCATCATCATCATCATCAGCATCATCATCATCATCGTCGTCGTCATCGTCGTCGTCGTCGTCGTTGTCGTCTTCATCATCGTCGTCATCATCATCATCATCATCATCATCATCATCATCATCATCATCATCATCATCATCATCATGTTGCAGAGTCGATAAACATGTCGTCCCCACAGACCAAAATAAACGCGAATCAACACGACCCAAAACAGAAATAACAGACCGGAAAAGATCAACCATTATCGCCACGTTCGATTCTTCAGCAAAACATAACAAAATGGTACATGCAGTTACTTCATTGTTTTGATTGGCGTAGCTGGTATGACGGCGCGGTAGCTTGTCCTAAAAAGGACAATTCATAAACTTGCCCTGAAAAGGGCAACTTATGACACGTAATAGCTTAAAAAATAAACTTGTCCTGAAAAGGATAGTTTATCGTACGTTATAGTTTGAGAAATAAACCTTTCCCGATAAAGAGAGCATATCGCATGTAGTAGTTTGAGTTTATTAAAATAGCTTTAATAGAATGATAAATTATTCTAATAAAATACTTAACAATGTATTTGACTTCGTCAAATGTTCAGATTTTTATGTTTTACGGCATATTAACCTGTTGGGTGCTGTTGCAGCTGTTCTTTTTTAATTATATAATTTTGCGAGTATTAAATAAAGTAAAACGTAATAATTACATTTTATGGATGTCAAGTGCGAACGCAGACCCTACGATAAGAATCAATTTATTGCAAACGATACTTCGGCAACACGTATTATTTTCTTTGTAGCAACCACAGTCATGATAGTCATAGAATTGTTTGAGCTGCGACTCTTCTCGCAATTTGTAATATTAGCAGTAGTATAGACTTTTGATATTTACTATTAAAAAATTCTCTCAGCATACATATATTTTTATTTACATCTATTCAGTGATATTACATTCTAAGTATCTCCTCTGCACCCCGAGTTAATAGGAATAAGTTCTCCGAAAACATATCTGCCTGTTCGACAGAGTACATCCAAGAGATTTGACTCGACTAACTTGTTTGCCACGTCCTCTATCTATACTTCCTATTCGTTACGTTACTTTTTTTAACATGTTCGCTAAATTGTCCCCCTTAATTTCGAAGTAGAAATCTCCTTTCTTTGTTAAATAACGTATCCCATGCACCGTCTTACTACATTGGTAGGGCAACTAACCCAGGAAAAGAAAAGAAGGCATTCTCCGGTTATCACAACATTGATTTCCGTCATCTTAAACTCACATTGTGAGATCAGAAAAAGTGCGGTTGGAGATTGCGAAATGATAACTGGCTAGTCAGAAGCAAAGTTTTATTTCTGGCTAGTCAGGAGCAAAGTTTTATTTCTGGCTAGTCAGGAGCAAAGTTTTATCTCTGGCTAGTCAGGAGCAAAGTTTTATTTCTGGCTAGTCAGGAGCAAAGTTTTATTTCTGGCTAGTCAGAAGCAAAGTTTTATTTCTGGCTAGTCAGGAGCAAAGTTTTATTTCTGGCTAGTCAGGAGCAAAGTTTTATTTCTGGCTAGTCAGAAGCAAAGTTTTATTTCTGGCTAGTCAGGAGCAAAGTTTCAATTCTTGGTTAGTCAGAAGCAAAGTTTTATTTCTGGCTAGTCAGAAGCAAAGTTTTATTTCTGGCTAGTCAGATGCAAAGTTTTATTTCTGGCTAGTAAGATGCAAAGTTCTATTTCTGGCTAGTCAGAAGCAAAGTTTTATTTCTGGCTAGTCAGGAGCAAAGTTTTATTTCTGGCGAGTCAGAAGCAAAGTTTTATTTCTGGCTAGTCAGAACCAAAGTTTTATTTCTGGATAGTCAGGAGCAAGGTTTTATTTCTGGCTAGTCAGAAGCAAAGTTTTATTTCTGGCTAGTCAGAAGCAAAGTTTTATTTCTGGCTAGTCAGAAGCAAAGTTTTATTTCTGGCTAGTCGGGAGCAAAGTTTTATTTCTGGCTAGTCAGAAGTTAAGTTTTATTTCTGGCATGTCAGGAGCAAAGTTTTATTTCTGGCTAGCCAGAAGCAAAGTTTTATTTCTGGCTAGTCAGGAGCAAAGTTTTATTTCTGGCTAGTCAGAAGCAAAGTTTTATTTCTGGCTAGTCAGGAGCAAAGTTTTATTTAGATATAGAGATAGAGAGAGAGATATATAGAGATAGAAAGAGATAGAGAGATAGAGAGAGAGAGATATATATAGAGATAGAGAGATATAGAAATATATAGAGAGAGATATAGAGAGATAGAGAGATAGAGAGATATAAGGATAGAGAGAGAGAGATATATATAGAGAGATAGAGAGATAGAGATATATATATATATAGAGAGAGAGGGATAGAGAGATAGAGAGATAGAGAGATAGAGAGAGAGAGAGATTTAGAGATAGAGATAGAGATATATAGAGATATATAGAGATAGAGATAGAGATATATAGAGATAGAGAGAGAGATGTAGAGATAGAGAGATAGAGAGATAGAGAGATATAGAGATAGAGATATATATATATAGAGAGATAGAGAGATAGAGAGATAGAGAGAGAGAGAGAAATATCGAGATAGAGAGAGAGAGAGATATAGAGATAGAGAGAGAGAGAGAGATATAGAGATATAGAGATAGAGAGAGAGAGAGAGATAGAGATAGAGAGAGATATATATAGATAGAGAGAGAGATATCGAGATAGAGAGAGAGATAGAGAGATAGAGAGGGAGAGATATACTCTCGGTGTATTTTTGGCGCCTCTTTCCGGCTATTTCCGTGTCAGGGTTGCTTTGTATTTCTGTCTCATATGAAAGACAGTTGGTCTAAAATGTTTTGGCTAGTTTAGTGATGGAGAGTTTTCTACTGAG
This sequence comes from Sepiola atlantica, assembly GCA_963556195.1. Classification (NCBI taxonomy): domain Eukaryota; kingdom Metazoa; phylum Mollusca; class Cephalopoda; order Sepiida; family Sepiolidae; genus Sepiola; species Sepiola atlantica. The sequence goes on along the minus strand of OY744555.1, from coordinate 8,758,627 downwards.
TCTTGTTTCTTGCTGTTGCTATACCATCATAAGGTTAGGTTTCTTGGAGCTAAACGTTTTGCTTCATTTTACTTCACTTGAAGTTCTCATAAATCAAGGGCCCCCTTACAGGTGTTAACATTTGCCCTCTATATGAGATACATAGATATTCGAATATTCCATTAAAGTTCAACCTCATTTCGTTTTATCATTTCAATTCAGTTTATCTAAAGAGATCATGGGGCCTACTCGTCTCAAGAGTAGGCCCCATGATCTCTTAACACTTAATTTCTCTATGAGTAAAATTTATATCCGAGGCTTCTCTTAAAGGTAGATGTTGTTCCTTTTAGGGCTGCAATCTGTACTTCCCTACAATTTGGTTTTCCGGGGTTTGTTTCTAAGTATTTTCTTAGATTTTTTTTCACTAGACCAGTTGCCCTCACTACAACCGTTTATTTCGTCGGGGGACCATGTTCTTTTTAAACTATTCTTGAGGTCTTAGTATTTGTTTATTCTTTCCCTGTTCGGCTCTATTGAGGCCATAATCGTTTGGGATGGTTACATCAATGATGAGAGCAGTCCTTTCAGATTTGTTCCAGATGACAATGTCTGGTTTGATGGCCTTGTCTTTTATGTATCTGCCCGCCTGTGTGTCTTTATCATAGAACACTGTCACTTTACCATTCGATGTTATGGGTGGGGGTTCATGTTCCCAGATGTTCAGTGATCTTTCTAGCTGCATCTCTCCGCAGATCTTCCAATGTAGGTATCAACCTTTTATTTTTCTTATCTTTCTGTTATTGCCAGAGATGGGGCATCCTACCGGATGCCAGACATTCCCCGGCTATTTCAGACACTCCAGCCAAGAAATCTTTTTAAGATTCTAACCGTCCCTTTAAGTGCAATTGTTTGCACTCGGTTCACCGGGTATACTCGCCAGATGGCTTTTGAAATACTTTTTCATTAGTCCTGTTGCTCCAAAAATTACTGGGATGATGGAGATTTTCCTAAGATTCCAGTTTCTTTTCATGTCGTACATAAGATCTTGGTATTTTGTAATCTTTTCCCTTTCTGCTCTGTTCAATCCTGCATCATTAGGGACACTGACTTCAACTAGGGTTGCTACTTTCTCCCTTTTGTCCCATATAACGATGTCAGGTTTAACAGCTCCGTTTTCTAGATATGTAGCTGTAGGGATTGCATAGTCATAGTGGATGGTGTATAAATCATTTCCAACTGTTCTTTCTGGTATATGCTCCCAGGACTTGCTGCTACACTGGATATTCAACTTTTTACAAATAGTCCAGTGAAGATATTTACACACTCTGTTGTGTCGCATTGTATAATAGCCATTCCCCAGGAAAACCTTACAACTGGATGTCAGGTGGCTCACACTCTCTACTTCTGTGTGGCAGAACCTTCACTTGTTATTGTTGCTGAGACCACTCATCTTTTTGAAGGCATTGGTCATCAAGCTTTGATCTTGGGAAGCCATTATCATTCTCTCCTGATCATAGTGGAGAGATCCTCTCTGTGTGTGCGTGTTTGTGTTATTTGAAATTAAATTCAGTTTCAATAGAAAGTCAGAAGTGTTACACTGGCTGCCCGCGTACATTAGTGATTACGGGTATTTGCACCCGACGTATTTCTCTTGATGCTTAGTAAGGATGACAGATTTGTCACTCTGATTAAGGTATGCTCTTCAAAAAAAGGGACGATAGGGATTTAATTAAGTCACGTGCAATATCCATAACTTTAAGAAGTGTCTTCCCCCCCTTTTTTTGTCTCATTAATATTCAAAATCTTCTCAATTGTGAGACATTGGTGGCGTAATTAGCATAATTAGCATAATCAAGTGATCGCTGTTTCATTCTAATTATCGTCAGATGGAATGGTTATTAATAACGCAACGATAATTGAATTCTGACTTCAAAATTGTAAAACTATCCAAAGAGGTGATTCTTACAAAAAAAGAAACGAAAGAATAACATGTCTAATCTTTTAGACAACGATTTATTCCTTTCACACGCGACCGAATTACGCCCCCTGGCGTGAAAATAAGAAAAGAATAAAGTACAAGCGGACATGATTCACATTTCCAATGATCTTGTGAACCTAGTCCAATCAGCAGCAGCGCTCTCTAATGTCAAACCTTTCCTCATCGTGGTAGGGGCGGTAGCAACATGATATTGTCACAGTTAGTTAACTAAAATCGATGCTGCTGCTGCTGCTATCTTGCTTGTGACCGTGCACACTTTCCATCTGTACATGAATGTTTTAGCTGATGAGAGACAGAGCGAATAACGTAAAAAAAAAAACGGCGGCGAAGGATAAGAAAAGTGATGAGAGGAATGGAATGATGTAAATAATTTTCAAAAAAGAGAGAGGAAGTGAGAGATGGGAAAGGAAAGGAGAATAAGAAAGGGGAGAGAGAAAAAAGAAAAAAAGAAGAAAGAAAGTACAGAAAGGGGAAGAGAGAAAGTATATTATGACATCACAAGAGTTTCATAAATATTTTGAAATTCCAAAATGTTTTCATAAAACTCTCTTGTGAAGTCATAATAAATTTGCAATTATAAAAAAAAAAAGATTTTCATAGATATTTAATAATATATATAACAAATATTGACCAAACGAGTCACGGGTAGTCTTGAATATATTAAAAAAATAGCATGATGAAAATAGTTCTGTCTATGTGACTAATAAGAGACTTTACTTTTCATGACAAATATGGTTGCTAGTAATTTTTTCTGTTTTTCATTTTTTTTATATATAATTACCGGTTTTCTTTCAAATAGGAGTCAACATCAGGATCCGTCGTACTCTGGTTATCACTACCTCTGTGTATGGCAAGCAAATTATTGTCTGACCCACAACCTCAAATCAATGAAGTGAGAGTTGCTATGTTGTTTCTGTGCTATTCCTTTGTGTATTATGGGCTAAACCTTCCCCGACTTCGCATGCAACCGCTGAGCTTTGTTGTTCCTGGTGTCGGGGGTAAACACTTGTAATCTTGCAGGTTAACGAATAGCTCCGATAAACGAGAGGGAACTTCATGCAGACCCGACAATCCTGAGGTACGATCCGACTCGCCGAACAAGCAAACAATACAAACATCGTCAGTAAAAATACTAACTCCTGATTGGATAAGAGTCTTGATACAGAAGTTTTTTTTTCAGCTAATCAAAAGTGCAGAAACCATTTGTAAAAAATGTCCTCATAAGTAATGAAACTTCGTTCATTCCATTCATCATTTTCAATCCTCTCATAATATTCTTCATCATTTTCAATCCTCTCATAATATTATTCATCATTTTCAATCCTCTCATAATATTCTTCATCATTTTCAATCCTCTCATAATATTCTTCATCATTTTCAATCCTCTCATAATATTCTTCATCATTTTCAATCCTCTCATAATATTCTTCATCATTTTCAATCCTCTCATAATATTCTTCATCATTTTCAATCCTCTCATAATATTCTTCATCATTTTCAATCCTCTCATAATATTCTTCATCATTTTCAATCCTCTCATAATATTCATCATCATTTTCAATCCTCTCATAATATTCTTCATCATTTTCAATCCTCTCATAATATTGTTCATCATTTTCAATCCTCTCATGATATTCTTCATCATTTTCAATCCTCTCATGATATTCTTCATCATTTTCAATCCTCTCATGATATTCATCATCATTTTCAATCCTCTCATAATATTCATCATCATTTTCAATCCTCTCATAATATTCTTCATCATTTTCAATCCTCTCATAATATTCTTCATCATTTTCAATCCTCTCATAATATTCTTCATCATTTTCAATCCTCTCATAATATTCTTCATCATTTTCAATCCTCTCATAATATTCTTCATCATTTTCCATCCTCTCATAATATTCTTCATCATTTTCAATCCTCTCATAATATTCTTCATCATTTTCAATCCTCTCATAATATTCTTCATCATTTTCAATCCTCTCATAATATTCTTCATCATTTTCAATCCTCTCATAATATTCTTCATCATTTTCAATCCTCTCATAATATTCTTCATCATTTTCAATCCTCTCATAATATTCTTCATCATTTTCAATCCTCTCATAATATTCTTCATCATTAAATATAATATATAAATATCTTCATCTCGTTCTGTCTTTCTATCTATCCCACTGTTAAAGGATGCATTTGAAAAAGAAGCCCTGTACCAAGATCAGACACAACTTTTCCCGCGTAAAATGTAATAAGGAATGTATTTTTTTTTTTTTACAATATTATCGTGATGTCTGCGTTCGCACCTGTCATTTATGAACATTAAAGACGACGAAATTATAGAACTTTTGAAAACAATTGAAGTTCAGGGCTCGGAGCAGGATTACACCGGGTACTCATTCGTTGCCGGACAACGCTGGAAATACCTATCATAGTTAAAGGTTTATTTAACTCGGGGGAAAACGTGACCTCCGTTTTTTTTTGAAGCCTGCAATGCCAGTAGACAATCACACGAATCTTGAAAGAAAGCAAAAAAGTTGTGAAAATGCCAGGAATTTCCCGCGGAAATGAATGTCTTTTTTTGTTGTTTTTTTTTAAGAAAAATTGTTCAATTTAATAAAATTAAAATAAAACACCAGTTTATACTGGTTGGAGTCGATTCAACATGGCTACTTCTTATCGTGTCTTGAAATATTTCAAACAGACATGACCATTCTGATGTGATGCATTATGGGAATGATTTCTTTGGTTCCCTACTGTCCTCTTCTCACAGAAGAGACGTTGCTAGTCTCTCTCTACTCTATCGTTATTTACACATAAGATGCTCGACTGAGCTCCAATCTCTGATTCATCCTTACAAGACATTCACAGCAAGAACTCATCTTATTACCACAACTGCAAAGAACTTTCTTCTTCCTTATAGCTCTTTTCTCACAGAAGATACGTTGCTAGTCTCTCTCTACTCTATCGTTATTTCCATGGAAGGTGCTCGACTGAGCTCCAATCTCTGGTTCATCCTTGTAAGACATTCACAGCAAGAACTCATCTTATTACCACAACTGCAAAGAACTTCCTTCTTTCTTATAGCTCCTTTCTAACAGAAGATACGTTGCTAGTCTCTCTCTACTCAATCGTTATTCCCATGGAAGGTGCTCGACTGAGCTCCAATCTCTGGTTCCTCCTTATTAGACATTCAAAGTAAGAACTCGCCTTACTACCACAACTGACAATAACTTTTATTTTTGCTCCTCTGTGTGCATAGCATGAAACAGAATTTTCATGAACAGTTTCTTTTCAAAACCTCATCTTTGGAACACATTGCCACTAGACTGCTTCCCTGCAGACTAAAACATGGTCGTCTTCAAATTCCATGTCAACAAATACTTCCCATAAACCGTTCTCATAAGTCATCAAATTTTGTTCATTCTATTCATCATTTTCAATCCTCTCATAATATTCTTCATCATTCAACTGACAATCTATCCATCTCATTAACATTTATCCTAGAGTGGCTTTCAGCCTTGGTAACTCATTTATAAATAATAATATAGAAAGTATTAAATCACTTCAGTTCATTTTTCAAGTTTCTAACTAAATGATAATCTGTTGGTTTGAGGTCCGGAGAATACGGTGGTTGATGCATAACTTTCCAAGCGTATTATTATAGAAATGTTATGTCTTTTGCGCAGATGAAGAAAGAAAACGCTGATGCGGAACCCATTTTAAAACCTTTGAAAATTTACAAATTATTACACTTACTGCTTAGTAAAAAAAATAGACGCTTGAATATTTAGGCCCGCCTAAATTGATACTTAAAGAAATAAGCCTAAGAAATATTACACACAGTCTGCCTGCGATCTTCCACTGCACGTTTCCGTTCGCCTCCGCGTCGGCAACAAATTCAGACTGTCTATATGCTGCAAATATTTTCAGAGTCAACTGTTTCTTACCAGTGACTACATATTCGGCTATTTCTCAAAATTCGTGGACCGTAATTACATGCCTCCCCACGAGGACAGAGTTAGACACAAGGTCGGTTTTAATGCGGTGAAAATCCAGCTCTCCCCAAAAATGGCACTGGATGAAGACAAACATTTAAATGGCCTCGTTCTGGAAGGATTTCTCATTCACTGACCGAGCACAGAAAAGATTAAGTGTCGTATCAGAACAGATATTGCACTTTGATTCTAGCCATAAAAATCAATGTCGTCAATAAAATTTGATTTATTTTTCTATGGCTGGACTTTGTCATTTTTACTGATATTGCCTTTTCCCTCTATAAACTAACATTTGTCTTCAGGGGAAATTTAATAAGCTTTGACGGATAGCATATTAATCAATTTTTGCGTCAGTCGAGTCTGCCTCGGAAATAAGCGTACATCATTCTGGTGTCCATGTAGAGACGAACAGAAAAGCGTAGAAAAAAATTCACAAATAAACGGGATAAAAGATTTGATCTTTGAGAAGAGAAATGGTTGTTTGCATTGTTAACTTGCTTCGGAGTTCCCCCCTATCATATTTGCTTGCACTTTCACGTGGTTTCGTACTTTTTCATGGATCTTTTCTTCGCAGTAAGCGTCTACGAATTTTAAACTGAACTCTTTTTTAAATACTGATATAAACTGCCCTGATTCCACGTTGTTATTTGGACACATGGACTAATGGATATATGCGTTGGTGATATAAGTAATATCGAATGAGGGATTATTGGTAAGAGAACTTAGAATAACTAACACTTTTACACTTTCACTTATCGAATGATGTACGAACCATGATGCATATCTTTGCTAGTTGTATGACTATAAATTCATAGTAAACGGTTTATTAGTCAAAATATTGCCGTAAGTTAAACTTAGCCAGTATTTTATAGACATTTACTTTACCATCATTTACGATTCATGCGTATCGCATAAAAGAAGAAAAGAAAAGTAAATCCGCAAGAGGAAAGAAGATAAGCACGTTTCCAGCCACTTCAATTGAACCGCTTCATTATTCAAACGAAAACGAAATAAAACAAACGTCGGTTTTCACGAGTTAATAATTCAATGTCATCGTCAGGAATCGCGGTTCTTTTCGTCTGCTGATAAACTGACTCGGACATCGATGTTTAAATAATTGTTTATTTAAAAAGACAGGCAGTCACCGAAAATCGCCAGGGACACAGCTTACTTGCATGCGCGTGAGAGATAGATAGATAGATAGATAGATAGATAGATAGATAGAGAGAGATAGAGAGATAAAGAGAGATAAAGAAAGAGAGAAAAGAGATATAGAGAGAGACGGGTAGTTCGTCACGCTTCATCTACCCACACTGTGCGCGTTGCCATCCATTGGGGACAGCGCCCCAAACACGTCTTTTTTGCTTGAATTCTCTGCGACCAAAGAGATAGAAAATCTCGTGGTTTAATCGACTTTCTCTTTGAGGTCCTCGTTGACTCCTTAAAGTGTCACTGAAATCTTTCCATTTAAACACGTTCTCGCTATTTAACCATTTTCCCTCATTCCACGTACGCATTTGACTCATGTCATAATGGATATATGCGTTGGTTAAAAGATATCGAAATTTTTATTATTGGTAGAAGAACTGAAAATAACTGATATGATATATCTAAAAAGGCATACAACGTGGAATGAGAACGATCACCTCAAGTTGATACATAAATAAAAAGGTTCTGTTCGAAATTTCCAAAAAGGTCACTAACTGAAACAACGGGTAGTTTAAGGAAGCCGGAGAGTACAGTGGTCAGGAATTTATATTTTAAAAACTTTAATTAACCCCAAAGAAGACATATTACCATTGTGACGTGGGGCTACTGAGAATTAGGGGCCAGATTTATATAGGTATCCAAATAGGGGAGTTGTGCAGCGAGATGTTTGTTAACATTACATTTAAGCTTCTGCATGTTAGTACAGTCGGAGAAACAGGAAAGAGCAGGCGAATGTTATGAAAATGCTAACAGCCAAGATGAAAGAAAAGAGGCGAAATTATGTCAAGATTCATATGTAAAAATAATGTTTCTTTTTTGTTGTTTTTGCATCAGAATCAGAATATTTCTATCTTCATCTCCGTCGCCCACTTCCTTTCTCACTATCTTCCTCGCAAAATCAACGCTTTTCTCTGTATCCCACCCTTATCTCTCTCTATCCTTCACATTCTTTCTACTTTTCTCTCCCTCTCTCTATATATATCTTTTTCCTTGTATGTCTCTCTTCTAGTTCCGTTTAGATTCCCGAGTTCGACATAAATACCTAAATTCGAGAAATTGTTCTTTATCTATCTATTTTACACTCTATCTTTTTCCATCCTCGTTCTCATGGCTAACGGAACGAGGACAATCTACCCCCGTGAGTTACATAAAGGGTTCACTTCATTCCGTATAGGTTCCAAAGTTAGAAATACGGTTTTCCCAAGTTCTAAAAGACTCTCTTGAAAAATGTCGGAGGAGGTTACATCGGCCAAAACGTTATGAATATAACCACCAAGATGAGAATAGTAGCTTAAATAATCAAACTACTATAAATTATCAAACCATCATCTAAAAAATCCTGAAACATTCCTGGTTGCGTAATGAACTTGGATTTGCCCCCTTTCTCTCCTCGGGCCACACACATCACCCCTTCCCGTCTACACGCATGCCTGAAAAACGCAATGCGTATGAAACAACAAATTCAATATTGTGAGTCGCTACTTTATGTTCTGCTGGCAACGGTTTCCCCGATAATGGAGTTATGCACCCGAAGGAGTGCATGAAGATTGCATCTACATGCACACTTGTTTAAATGTCTCTATTTATAACGTTTTGGATTGGAAAGACATATACTGTTAAAATCAATTTCGCCTATTTAATTTTTTGTTTCATTTTACTCCAGTTAGAGTTCTCATAAATCAAGGGGTTCCCTCTTCCTGGTGCTAACACTTGATCCCTATATGAGATACATAGACATAGGGTATACTATTAAAGTTCTTCTTTATTTCGCAAACCGTTGAGTTACGAAAGAAGTTAAGAACATTAATGTTCCTCTCCCCAATTGTTGTGTTGGATAATGGCCCTGTGGGACCGGACGCATCTTGAGGTGGACGCATGTGTTGGAAATCGTTTGGTTTGGCTTGCGCGATTTAGTGCGGGTGGACCCGTACAGTCGAGTGCAGAATAGGGCTGTTCTCACGGTTGGAGCTCACAGACGCTGACAGGGTCATCACGTTGACGAGATCTCAGATCAAGGGTCAATGTGCAGCTGCGATAGGGGCTCTTTGACGTCACGGGCTTTTGTGTAGAAAGCAGAGTTTTGTGCATCTGGGTTTTGGAAGCGAGCCGAACGGACGATTTCTCTATGTAGTCTTTAAATGAAAAATGGGAATTTATTTCCCTAAGTGAATACAGGCATAAGATTCCTTCTTCCCCCCTCCTCGAATGGCTAAGGATTTAATCTAGGAATTAACTACGATGAAGCAGTGATTTGGTCTCTCCCTTAACGTTAGGGGAGCATCTCCGTGGCTGACAGAAATTTAACGCCTGAAATAAAAGAATCAAAAGTTTAAAAGATTGTTTGTCTCGTGAAAAGTGGCATGAAGGTTTTTGTTGTAGACGCAGCAGACGACATCGAGACACACCCCTCCACCCGAGGAAAGAAAAAAAAAAAGGTACAAGAAACTAGACAACATCTAGACGACACGAGAAATTAAAAGGTATGCAACATATACATTTTTGGTGTTAAAAATGACCACTTGTTTAAGCGAGAACTTCCACGGCCCATTCCGGGAGGTATGCAACATATACATTTTTGGTGTTAAAAATGACCACTTGTTTAAGCGAGAACTTCCACGGCCCATTCCGGGAGGTATGCAACATATACATTTTTGGTGTTAAAAATGACCACTTGTTTAAGCGAGAACTTCCACGGCCCATTCCGGGAGGTATGCAACATATACATTTTTGGTGTTAAAAATGACCACTTGTTTAAGCGAGAACTTCCACGGCCCATTCCGGGAGGTATGCAACATATACATTTTTGGTGTTAAAAATGACCACTTGTTTAAGCGAGAACTTCCACGGCCCATTCCGGGAGGTATGCAACATATACATTTTTGGTGTTAAAAATGACCACTTGTTTAAGCGAGAACTTCCACGGCCCATTCCGGGAGGTATGCAACATATACATTTTTGGTGTTAAAAATGAGCACTTGTTTAAGCGAGAACTTCCACGGCCCATTCCGGGAGGTATGCAACATATACATTTTTGGTGTTAAAAATGACCACTTGTTTAAGCGAGACCTTCCACGGCCCATTCCGGGAGGTATGCAACATATACATTTTTGGTGTTAAAAATGACCACTTGTTTAAGCGAGAACTTCCACGGCCCATTCCGGGAGGTATGCAACATATACATTTTTGGTGTTAAAAATGACCACTTGTTTAAGCGAGAACTTCCACGGCCCATTCCGGGAGGTATGCAACATATACATTTATGGTGTTAAAAATGACCACTTGTTTAAGCGAGAACTTCCACGGCCCATTCCGGGAGGTATGCAACATATACATTTTTGGTGTTAAAAATGAGCACTTGTTTAAGCGAGAACTTCCACGGCCCATTCCGGGAGGTATGCAACATATACATTTTTGGTGTTAAAAATTACCACTCGTTTAAGCGAGAACTTCCACGGCCCATTCCGGGAGGTATGCAACATATACATTTTTGGTGTTAAAAATGAGCACTTGTTTAAGCGAGAACTTCCACGGCCTATTCCGGGAGGTATGCAACATATACATTTTTGGTGTTAAAAATGACCACTTGTTTAAGCGAGAACTTCCACGGCCCATTCCAAGAGGTATGCAACATATACATTTTTGGTGTTAAAAATGAGCACTTGTTTAAGCGAGAACTTCCACGGCCTATTCCGGGAGGTATGCAACATATACATTTTTGGTGTTAAAAATGACCACTTGTTTAAGCGAGAACTTCCACGGCCCATTCCGGGAGGTATGCAACATATACATTTTTGGTGTTAAAAATGACCACTTGTTTAAGCGAGAACTTCCACGGCCCATTCCGGGAGGTATGCAACATATACATTTTTGGTGTTAAAAATGACCACTTGTTTAAGCGAGAACTTCCACGGCCCATTCCAGGAGGTATGCAACATATACATTTTTGGTGTTAAAAATGAGCACTTGTTTAAGCGAGAACTTCCACGGCCCATTCCGGGAGGTATGCAACATATACATTTTTGGTGTTAAAAATTACCACTTGTTTAAGCGAGAACTTCCACGGCCCATTCCGGGAGGTATGCAACATATACATTTTTGGTGTTAAAAATGAGCACTTGTTTAAGCGAGAACTTCCACGGCCCATTCCGAGAGGTATGCAACATATACATTTTTGGTGTTAAAAATGAGCACTTGTTTAAGCGAGAACTTCCACGGCTTATTCCGGGAGGTATGCAACATATACATTTTTGGTGTTAAAAATGACCACTTGTTTAAGCGAGAACTTCCCACGGCCCATTCCGGGAGGTATGCAACATATACATTTTTGGTGTTAAAAATGAGCACTCGTTTAAGCGAGAACTTCCACGGCCCATTCCAGGAGGTATGCAACATATACATTTTTGGTGTTAAAAATGACCACTTGTTTAAGCGAGAACTTCCACGGCCCATTCCGGGAGGTATGCAACATATACATTTTTGGTGTTAAAAATGACCACTTGTTTAAGCGAGAACTTCCACGGCCCATTCCGGGAGGTATGCAACATATACATTTTTGGTGTTAAAAATGACCACTTGTTTAAGCGAGAACTTCCCACGGCCCATTCCGGGAGGTATGCAACATATACATTTTTGGTGTTAAAAATGACCACTTGTTTAAGCGAGAACTTCCACGGCCTATTCCGGGAGGTATGCAACATATACATTTTTGGTGTTAAAAATGAGCACTTGTTTAAGCGAGAACTTCCACGGCCCATTCCGGGAGGTATGCAACATATACATTTTTGGTGTTAAAAATGAGCACTTGTTTAAGCGAGAACTTCCACGGCCCATTCCGGGAGGTATGCAACATATACATTTTTGGTGTTAAAAATGAGCACTCGTTTAAGCGAGAACTTCCACGGCCCATTCCAGGAGGTATGCAACATATACATTTTTGGTGTTAAAAATGACCACTTGTTTAAGCGAGAACTTCCACGGCCCATTCCGGGAGGTATGCAACATATACATTTTTGGTGTTAAAAATGACCACTTGTTTAAGCGAGAACTTCCACGGCCCATTCCGGGAGGTATGCAACATATACATTTTTGGTGTTAAAAATGACCACTTGTTTAAGCGAGAACTTCCCACGGCCCATTCCGGGAGGTATGCAACATATACATTTTTGGTGTTAAAAATGACCACTTGTTTAAGCGAGAACTTCCACGGCCTATTCCGGGAGGTATGCAACATATACATTTTTGGTGTTAAAAATGAGCACTTGTTTAAGCGAGAACTTCCACGGCCCATTCCGGGAGGTATGCAACATATACATTTTTGGTGTTAAAAATGACCACTTGTTTAAGCGAGAACTTCCCACGGCCCATTCCGGGAGGTATGCAACATATACATTTTTGGTGTTAAAAATGACCACTTGTTTAAGCGAGAACTTCCACGGCCTATTCCGGGAGGTATGCAACATATACATTTTTGGTGTTAAAAATGAGCACTTGTTTAAGCGAGAACTTCCACGGCCCATTCCGGGAGGTATGCAACATATACATTTTTGGTGTTAAAAATGAGCACTTGTTTAAGCGAGAACTTCCACGGCCCATTCCGGGAGGTATGCAACATATACATTTTTGGTGTTAAAAATGAGCACTCGTTTAAGCGAGAACTTCCACGGCCCATTCCAGGAGGTATGCAACATATACATTTTTGGTGTTAAAAATGACCACTTGTTTAAGCGAGAACTTCCACGGCCCATTCCGGGAGGTATGCAACATATACATTTTTGGTGTTAAAAATGACCACTTGTTTAAGCGAGAACTTCCACGGCCCATTCCGGGAGGTATGCAACATATACATTTTTGGTGTTAAAAATGACCACTTGTTTAAGCGAGAACTTCCCACGGCCCATTCCGGGAGGTATGCAACATATACATTTTTGGTGTTAAAAATGACCACTTGTTTAAGCGAGAACTTCCCACGGCCCATTCCGGGAGGTATGCAACATATACATTTTTGGTGTTAAAAATGACCACTTGTTTAAGCGAGAACTTCCACGGCCTATTCCGGGAGGTATGCAACATATACATTTTTGGTGTTAAAAATGACCACTTGTTTAAGCGAGAACTTCCACGGCCCATTCCGGTAGGTATGCAACATATACATTTTTGGTGTTAAAAATGAGCACTTGTTTAAGCGAGAACTTCCACAGCCCATTCCGGGAGGTATGCAACATATACATTTTTGGTGTTAAAAATGACCACTTGTTTAAGCGAGAACTTCCCACGGCCTATTCCGGGAGGTATGCAACATATACATTTTTGGTGTTAAAAATGAGCACTTGTTTAAGCGAGAACTTCCACGGCTCATTAAGGGAGGTATGCAACATATAGATTTTTGGTGTTAAAAATGACCACTTGTTTAAGCGAGAACTTCCACGGCCCATTCCGGGAGGTATGCAACATATAGATTTTTGGTGTTAAAAATGACCACTTGTTTAAGCAGGAACTTCCACGGCCCATTCCGGGAGGTATGCAACATATAGATTTTTAGTGTTAAAAATGACCACTTGTTTAAGCGAGAACTTCCACGGCCCATTCCGGGAGGTATGCAACATATAGATTTTTGGTGTTAAAAATGACCACTTGTTTAAGCGAGAACTTCCACTACCCATTCCGGGAGGTATGCAACATATACATTTTTGGTGTTAAAAATGAGCACTTGTTTAAGCGAGAACTTCCACGGCCCATTCCGGGAGGTATGCAACATATACATTTTTGGTGTTAAAAATGACCACTTGTTTAAGCGAGAACTTCCCACGGCCCATTCCGGGAGGTATGCAACATATACATTTTTGGTGTTAAAAATGACCACTTGTTTAAGCGAGAACTTCCCACGGCCCATTCCGGGAGGTATGCAACATATACATTTTTGGTGTTAAAAATGACCACTTGTTTAAGCGAGAACTTCCACGGCCCATTCCGGGAGGTATGCAACATATAGATTTTTGGTGTTAAAAATGACCACTTGTTTAAGCGAGAACTTCCCACGGCCCATTCCGGGAGGTATGCAACATATACATTTTTGGTGTTAAAAATGACCACTTGTTTAAGCGAGAACTTCCACGGCCCATTCCGGGAGGTATGCAACATATACATTTTTGGTGTTAAAAATGACCACCTGTTTAAGCGAGAACTTCCACGGCCCATTCCGGGAGGTATGCAACATATACATTTTTGGTGTTAAAAATGACCACTTGTTTAAGCGAGAACTTCCACGGCCCATTCCGGGAGGTATGCAACATATACATTTTTGGTGTTAAAAATGACCACTTGTTTAAGCGAGAACTTCCACGGCCCATTCCGGGAGGTATGCAACATATACATTTTTGGTGTTAAAAATGACCACTTGTTTAAGCGAGAACTTCCCACGGCCCATTCCGGGAGGTATGCAACATATACATTTTTGGTGTTAAAAATGACCACTTGTTTAAGCGAGAACTTCCACGGCCCATTCCGGGAGGTATGCAACATATACATTTTTGGTGTTAAAAATGACCACTTGTTTAAGCGAGAACTTCCACGGCCCATTCCGGGAGGTATGCAACATATACATTTTTGGTGTTAAAAATGACCACTTGTTTAAGCGAGAACTTCCCACGGCCCATTCCGGGAGGTATGCAACATATACATTTTTGGTGTTAAAAATGAGCACTTGTTTAAGCGAGAACTTCCACGGCCCATTCCGGGAGGTATGCAACATATACATTTTTGGTGTTAAAAATGAGCACTTGTTTAAGCGAGAACTTCCACGGCCCATTCCGGGAGGTATGCAACATATACATTTTTGGTGTTAAAAATGAGCACTTGTTTAAGCGAGAACTTCCACGGCCCATTCCGGGAGGTATGCAACATATACATTTTTGGTGTTAAAAATGACCACTTGTTTAAGCGAGAACTTCCCACGGCCCATTCCGGGAGGTATGCAACATATACATTTTTGGTGTTAAAAATGACCACTTGTTTAAGCGAGAACTTCCACGGCCCATTCCGGGAGGTATGCAACATATACATTTTTGGTGTTAAAAATGACCACTTGTTTAAGCTAGAACTTCCACGGCCCATTCCGGTAGGTATGCAACATATACATTTTTGGTGTTAAAAATGAGCACTCGTTTAAGCGAGAACTTCCACGGCCCATTCCGGGAGGTATGCAACATATACATTTTTGGTGTTAAAAATGACCACTTGTTTAAGCGAGAACTTCCACGGCCCATTCCGGGAGGTATGCAACATATACATTTTTGGTGTTAAAAATGACCACTTGTTTAAGCGAGAACTTCCCACGGCCCATTCCGGGAGGTATGCAACATATACATTTTTGGTGTTAAAAATGACCACTTGTTTAAGCGAGAACTTCCACGGCCTATTCCGGGAGGTATGCAACATATACATTTTTGGTGTTAAAAATGAGCACTTGTTTAAGCGAGAACTTCCACGGCCCATTCCGGGAGGTATGCAACATATACATTTTTGGTGTTAAAAATGACCACTTGTTTAAGCGAGAACTTCCCACGGCCCATTCCGGGAGGTATGCAACATATACATTTTTGGTGTTAAAAATGACCACTTGTTTAAGCGAGAACTTCCACGGCCTATTCCGGGAGGTATGCAACATATACATTTTTGGTGTTAAAAATGAGCACTTGTTTAAGCGAGAACTTCCACGGCCCATTCCGGGAGGTATGCAACATATACATTTTTGGTGTTAAAAATGAGCACTTGTTTAAGCGAGAACTTCCACGGCCCATTCCGGGAGGTATGCAACATATACATTTTTGGTGTTAAAAATGAGCACTCGTTTAAGCGAGAACTTCCACGGCCCATTCCAGGAGGTATGCAACATATACATTTTTGGTGTTAAAAATGACCACTTGTTTAAGCGAGAACTTCCACGGCCCATTCCGGGAGGTATGCAACATATACATTTTTGGTGTTAAAAATGACCACTTGTTTAAGCGAGAACTTCCACGGCCCATTCCGGGAGGTATGCAACATATACATTTTTGGTGTTAAAAATGACCACTTGTTTAAGCGAGAACTTCCCACGGCCCATTCCGGGAGGTATGCAACATATACATTTTTGGTGTTAAAAATGACCACTTGTTTAAGCGAGAACTTCCACGGCCTATTCCGGGAGGTATGCAACATATACATTTTTGGTGTTAAAAATGACCACTTGTTTAAGCGAGAACTTCCACGGCCCATTCCGGTAGGTATGCAACATATACATTTTTGGTGTTAAAAATGAGCACTTGTTTAAGCGAGAACTTCCACAGCCCATTCCGGGAGGTATGCAACATATACATTTTTGGTGTTAAAAATGACCACTTGTTTAAGCGAGAACTTCCCACGGCCCATTCCAGGAGGTATGCAACATATACATTTTTGGTGTTAAAAATGAGCACTTGTTTAAGCGAGAACTTCCACGGCCCATTCCGGGAGGTATGCAACATATACATTTTTGGTGTTAAAAATGACCACTTGTTTAAGCGAGAACTTCCACGGCCCATTCCGGGAGGTATGCAACATATAGATTTTTGGTGTTAAAAATGACCACTTGTTTAAGCGAGAACTTCCACGGCTCATTAAGGGAGGTATGCAACATATAGATTTTTGGTGTTAAAAATGACCACTTGTTTAAGCGAGAACTTCCACGGCCCATTCCGGGAGGTATGCAACATATAGATTTTTGGTGTTAAAAATGACCACTTGTTTAAGCAGGAACTTCCACGGCCCATTCCGGGAGGTATGCAACATATAGATTTTTAGTGTTAAAAATGACCACTTGTTTAAGCGAGAACTTCCACGGCCCATTCCGGGAGGTATGCAACATATAGATTTTTGGTGTTAAAAATGACCACTTGTTTAAGCGAGAACTTCCACTACCCATTCCGGGAGGTATGCAACATATACATTTTTGGTGTTAAAAATGAGCACTTGTTTAAGCGAGAACTTCCACGGCCCATTCCGGGAGGTATGCAACATATACATTTTTGGTGTTAAAAATGACCACTTGTTTAAGCGAGAACTTCCCACGGCCCATTCCGGGAGGTATGCAACATATACATTTTTGGTGTTAAAAATGACCACTTGTTTAAGCGAGAACTTCCCACGGCCCATTCCGGGAGGTATGCAACATATACATTTTTGGTGTTAAAAATGACCACTTGTTTAAGCGAGAACTTCCACGGCCCATTCCGGGAGGTATGCAACATATAGATTTTTGGTGTTAAAAATGACCACTTGTTTAAGCGAGAACTTCCCACGGCCCATTCCGGGAGGTATGCAACATATACATTTTTGGTGTTAAAAATGACCACTTGTTTAAGCGAGAACTTCCACGGCCCATTCCGGGAGGTATGCAACATATACATTTTTGGTGTTAAAAATGACCACCTGTTTAAGCGAGAACTTCCACGGCCCATTCCGGGAGGTATGCAACATATACATTTTTGGTGTTAAAAATGACCACTTGTTTAAGCAAGAACTTCCACGGCCCATTCCGGGAGGTATGCAACATATACATTTTTGGTGTTAAAAATGACCACTTGTTTAAGCGAGAACTTCCACGGCCTATTCCGGGAGGTATGCAACATATACATTTTTGGTGTTAAAAATGAGCACTTGTTTAAGCGAGAACTTCCACGGCCCATTCCGGGAGGTATGCAACATATACATTTTTGGTGTTAAAAATGACCACTCGTTTAAGCGAGAACTTCCCACGGCCCATTCCGGGAGGTATGCAACATATACATTTTTGGTGTTAAAAATGACCACTTGTTTAAGCGAGAACTTCCCACGGCCCATTCCGGGAGGTATGCAACATATACATTTTTGGTGTTAAAAATGACCACTTGTTTAAGCGAGAACTTCCACGGCCCATTCCGGGAGGTATGCAACATATACATTTTTGGTGTTAAAAATGACCACTTGTTTAAGCGAGAACTTCCACGGCCCATTCCGGGAGGTATGCAACATATACATTTTTGGTGTTAAAAATGACCACTTGTTTAAGCGAGAACTTCCCACGGCCCATTCCGGGAGGTATGCAACATATACATTTTTGGTGTTAAAAATGAGCACTTGTTTAAGCAAGAACTTCCACGGCCCATTCCGGGAGGTATGCAACATATACATTTTTGGTGTTAAAAATGACCACTTGTTTAAGCGAGAACTTCCACGGCCCATTCCGGGAGGTATGCAACATATACATTTTTGGTGTTAAAAATGAGCACTTGTTTAAGCGAGAACTTCCACGGCCTATTCCGGGAGGTATGCAACATATACATTTTTGGTGTTAAAAATGAGCACTCGTTTAAGCGAGAACTTCCACGGCCCATTCCGGGAGGTATGCAACATATACATTTTTGGTGTTAAAAATGATCACTTGTTTAAGCGAGAACTTCCACGGCCCATTTCGGAGGTATGCAACATATACATTTTTGGTGTTAAAAATGACCACTTGTTTAAGCGAGAACTTCCACGGCCCATTCCGGGAGGTATGCAACATATACATTTTTGGTGTTAAAAATGAGCACTCGTTTAAGCGAGAACTTCCCACGGCCCATTCCGGGAGGTATGCAACATATACATTTTTGGTGTTAAAAATGACCACTTGTTTAAGCGAGGACTTCCACGGCCTATTCCGGGAGGTATGCAACATATACATTTTTGGTGTTAAAAATGAGCACTTGTTTAAGCGAGAACTTCCACGGCCTATTCCGGGAGGTATGCAACATATACATTTTTGGTGTTAAAAATGAGCACTCGTTTAAGCGAGAACTTCCACGGCCCATTCCGGGAGGTATGCAACATATACATTTTTGGTGTTAAAAATGACCACTTGTTTAAGCGAGAACTTCCACGGCCCATTCCGGGAGGTATGCAACATATACATTTTTGGTGTTAAAAATGAGCACTCGTTTAAGCGAGAACTTCCACGGCCCATTCCGGGAGGTATGCAACATATACATTTTTGGTGTTAAAAATGAGCACTCGTTTAAGCGAGAACTTCCACGGCCCATTCCGGGAGGTATGCAACATATACATTTTTGGTGTTAAAAATGACCACTTGTTTAAGCGAGAACTTCCACGGCCCATTCCGGGAGGTATGCAACATATACATTTTTGGGGTTAAAAATGACCACTCGTTTAAGCGAGAACTTCCCACGGCCCATTCCGGGAGGTATGCAACATATACATTTTTGGTGTTAAAAATGACCACTTGTTTAAGCGAGAACTTCCCACGGCCCATTCCGGGAGGTATGCAACATATACATTTTTGGTGTTAAAAATGACCACTCGTTTAAGCGAGAACTTCCACGGCCCATTCCGGGAGGTATGCAACATATACATTTTTGGTGTTAAAAATGAGCACTTGTTTAAGCGAGAACTTCCCACGGCCCATTCCGGGAGGTATGCAACATATACATTTTTGGTGTTAAAAATGACCACTCGTTTAAGCGAGAACTTCCACGGCCCATTCCGGGAGGTATGCAACATATACATTTTTGGTGTTAAAAATGAGCACTTGTTTAAGCGAGAACTTCTACGGCCCATTCCGGGAGGTATGCAACATATACATTTTTGGTGTTAAAAATGACCACTCGTTTAAGCGAGAACTTCCCACGGCCCATTCCGGGAGGTATGCAACATATACATTTTTGGTGTTAAAAATGACCACTTGTTTAAGCGAGAACTTCCCACGGCCCATTCCGGGAGGTATGCAATATATACATTTTTGGTGTTAAAAATGACCACTCGTTTAAGCGAGAACTTCCACTGCCCATTCCGGGAGGTATGCAACATATACATTTTTGGTGTTAAAAATGAGCACTTGTTTAAGCGAGAACTTCCCACGGCCCATTCCGGGAGGTATGCAACATATACATTTTTGGTGTTAAAAATGACCACTTGTTTAAGCGAGAACTTCCACGGCCTATTCCGGGAGGTATGCAACATATACATTTTTGGTGTTAAAAATGAGCACTTGTTTAAGCGAGAACTTCCACGGCCCATTCCGGGAGGTATGCAACATATACATTTTTGGTGTTAAAAATGACCACTCGTTTAAGCGAGAACTTCCCACGGCCCATTCCGGGAGGTATGCAACATATACATTTTTGGTGTTAAAAATGACCACTTGTTTAAGCGAGAACTTCCACGGCCCATTCCGGGAGGTATGCAACATATACATTTTTGGTGTTAAAAATGAGCACTTGTTTAAGCGAGAACTTCCCACGGCCCATTCCTGGAGGTATGCAACATATACATTTTTGGTGTTAAAAATGACCACTTGTTTAAGCGAGAACTTCCACGGCCTATTCCGGGAGGTATGCAACATATACATTTTTGGTGTTAAAAATGACCACTTGTTTAAGCGAGAACTTCCCACGGCCCATTCCGGGAGGTATGCAACATATACATTTTTGGTGTTAAAAATGACCACTCGTTTAAGCGAGAACTTCCACGGCCCATTCCGGGAGGTATGCAACATATACATTTTTGGTGTTAAAAATGACCACTTGTTTAAGCGAGAACTTACCACGGCCCATTCTGGGAGGTATGCAACATATACATTTTTGGTGTTAAAAATGAGCACTTGTTTAAGCGAGAACTTCCACGGCCTATTCCGGGAGGTATGCAACATATACATTTTTGGTGTTAAAAATGAGCACTTGTTTAAGCGAGACCTTCCACGGCCCATTCCGGGAGGTATGCAACATATACATTTTTGGTGTTAAAAATGACCACTCGTTTAAGCGAGAACTTCCCACGGCCCATTCCGGGAAGTATGCAACATATACATTTTTGGTGTTAAAAATGACCACTTGTTTAAGCGAGAACTTCCCACGGCCCATTCCGGGAGGTATGCAACATATACATTTTTGGTGTTAAAAATGACCACTCGTTTAAGCGAGAACTTCCACGGCCCATTCCGGGAGGTATGCAACATATACATTTTTGGTGTTAAAAATGACCACTTGTTTAAGCGAGAACTTCCCACGGCCCATTCCGGGAGGTATGCAACATATACATTTTTGGTGTTAAAAATGAGCACTTGTTTAAGCGAGAACTTCCACGGCCCATTCCGGGAGGTATGCAACATATACATTTTTGGTGTTAAAAATGAGCACTTGTTTAAGCGAGAACTTCCACGGCCCATTCCGGGAGGTATGCAACATATACATTTTTGGTGTTAAAAATGACCACTCGTTTAAGCGAGAACTTCCCACGGCCCATTCCGGGAGGTATGCAACATATACATTTTTGGTGTTAAAAATGACCACTTGTTTAAGCGAGAACTTTCCACGGCCCATTCCGGGAGGTATGCAACATATACATTTTTGGTGTTAAAAATGACCACTCGTTTAAGCAAGAACTTCCACGGCCCATTCCGGGAGGTATGCAACATATACATTTTTGGTGTTAAAAATGACCACTTGTTTAAGCGAGAACTTCCACGGCCTATTCCGGGAGGTATGCAACATATACATTTTTGGTGTTAAAAATGAGCACTTGTTTAAGCGAGAACTTCCACGGCCCATTCCGGGAGGTATGCAACATATACATTTTTGGTGTTAAAAATGACCACTCGTTTAAGCGAGAACTTCCCACGGCCCATTCCGGGAGGTATGCAACATATACATTTTTGGTGTTAAAAATGACCACTTGTTTAAGCGAGAACTTCCCACGGCCCATTCCGGGAGGTATGCAACATATACATTTTTGGTGTTTAAAATGACCACTTGTTTAAGCGAGAACTTCCACGGCCTATTCCGGGAGGTATGCAACATATACATTTTTGGTGTTAAAAATGAGCACTTGTTTAAGCGAGAACTTCCACAGCCCATTCCGGGAGGTATGCAACATATACATTTTTGGTGTTAAAAATGACCACTCGTTTAAGCGAGAACTTCCCACGGCCCATTCCGGGAGGTATGCAACATATACATTTTTGGTGTTAAAAATGACCACTTGTTTAAGCGAGAACTTCCCACGGCCCATTCCGGGAGGTATGCAATATATACATTTTTGGTGTTAAAAATGAGCACTTGTTTAAGCGAGAACTTCCACGGCCTATTCCGGGAGGTATGCAACATATACATTTTTGGTGTTAAAAATGAGCACTTGTTTAAGCGAGACCTTCCACGGCCCATTCCGGGAGGTATGCAACATATACATTTTTGGTGTTAAAAATGACCACTCGTTTAAGCGAGAACTTCCCACGGCCCATTCCGGGAAGTATGCAACATATACATTTTTGGTGTTAAAAATGACCACTTGTTTAAGCGAGAACTTCCCACGGCCCATTCCGGGAGGTATGCAACATATACATTTTTGGTGTTAAAAATGACCACTCGTTTAAGCGAGAACTTCCACGGCCCATTCCGGGAGGTATGCAACATATACATTTTTGGTGTTAAAAATGACCACTTGTTTAAGCGAGAACTTCCCACGGCCCATTCCGGGAGGTATGCAACATATACATTTTTGGTGTTAAAAATGAGCACTTGTTTAAGCGAGAACTTCCACGGCCCATTCCGGGAGGTATGCAACATATACATTTTTGGTGTTAAAAATGAGCACTTGTTTAAGCGAGAACTTCCACGGCCCATTCCGGGAGGTATGCAACATATACATTTTTGGTGTTAAAAATGACCACTCGTTTAAGCGAGAACTTCCCACGGCCCATTCCGGGAGGTATGCAACATATACATTTTTGGTGTTAAAAATGACCACTTGTTTAAGCGAGAACTTTCCACGGCCCATTCCGGGAGGTATGCAACATATACATTTTTGGTGTTAAAAATGACCACTCGTTTAAGCAAGAACTTCCACGGCCCATTCCGGGAGGTATGCAACATATACATTTTTGGTGTTAAAAATGACCACTTGTTTAAGCGAGAACTTCCACGGCCTATTCCGGGAGGTATGCAACATATACATTTTTGGTGTTAAAAATGAGCACTTGTTTAAGCGAGAACTTCCACGGCCCATTCCGGGAGGTATGCAACATATACATTTTTGGTGTTAAAAATGACCACTCGTTTAAGCGAGAACTTCCCACGGCCCATTCCGGGAGGTATGCAACATATACATTTTTGGTGTTAAAAATGACCACTTGTTTAAGCGAGAACTTCCCACGGCCCATTCCGGGAGGTATGCAACATATACATTTTTGGTGTTTAAAATGACCACTTGTTTAAGCGAGAACTTCCACGGCCTATTCCGGGAGGTATGCAACATATACATTTTTGGTGTTAAAAATGAGCACTTGTTTAAGCGAGAACTTCCACAGCCCATTCCGGGAGGTATGCAACATATACATTTTTGGTGTTAAAAATGACCACTCGTTTAAGCGAGAACTTCCCACGGCCCATTCCGGGAGGTATGCAACATATACATTTTTGGTGTTAAAAATGACCACTTGTTTAAGCGAGAACTTCCCACGGCCCATTCCGGGAGGTATGCAATATATACATTTTTGGTGTTAAAAATGACCACTTGTTTAAGCGAGAACTTCCACGGCCTATTCCGGGAGGTATGCAACATATACATTTTTGGTGTTAAAAATGAGCACTTGTTTAAGCGAGAACTTCCACGGCCCATTCCGGGAGGTATGCAACATATACATTTTTGGTGTTAAAAATGACCACTCGTTTAAGCGAGAACTTCCCACGGCCCATTCCGGGAGGTATGCAACATATACATTTTTGGTGTTAAAAATGACCACTTGTTTAAGCGAGAACTTCCCACGGCCCATTCCGGGAGGTATGCAACATATACATTTTTGGTGTTTAAAATGACCACTTGTTTAAGCGAGAACTTCCACGGCCTATTCCGGGAGGTATGCAACATATACATTTTTGGTGTTAAAAATGAGCACTTGTTTAAGCGAGAACTTCCACAGCCCATTCCGGGAGGTATGCAACATATACATTTTTGGTGTTAAAAATGACCACTCGTTTAAGCGAGAACTTCCCACGGCCCATTCCGGGAGGTATGCAACATATACATTTTTGGTGTTAAAAATGACCACTTGTTTAAGCGAGAACTTCCCACGGCCCATTCCGGGAGGTATGCAATATATACATTTTTGGTGTTAAAAATGACCACTTGTTTAAGCGAGAACTTCCACGGCCTATTCCGGGAGGTATGCAACATATACATTTTTGGTGTTAAAAATGAGCACTTGTTTAAGCGAGAACTTCCACGGCCCATTCCGGGAGGTATGCAACATATACATTTTTGGTGTTAAAAATGACCACTTGTTTAAGCGAGAACTTCCCACGGCCCATTCCGGGAGGTATGCAACATATACATTTTTGGTGTTAAAAATGACCACTTGTTTAAGCGAGAACTTCCACTACCTATTCCGGGAGGTATGCAACATATACATTTTTGGTGTTAAAAATGAGCACTTGTTAAAGCGAGAACTTCCACGGCCCATTCCGGGAGGTATGCAACATATACATTTTTGGTGTTAAAAATGACCACTCGTTTAAGCGAGAACTTCCCACGGCCCATTCCGGGAGGTATGCAACATATACATTTTTGGTGTTAAAAATGACCACTCGTTTAAGCGAGAACTTCCCACGGCCCATTCCGGGAGGTATGCAACATATACATTTTTGGTGTTAAAAATGACCACTTGTTTAAGCGAGAACTTCCACGGCCCATTCCGGGAGGTATGCAACATATACATTTTTGGTGTTAAAAATGACCACTCGTTTAAGCGAGAACTTCCCACGGCCCATTCCGGGAGGTATGCAACATATACATTTTTGGTGTTAAAAATGACCACTTGTTTAAGCGAGAACTTCCACGGCCCATTCCGGGAGGTATGCAACATATACATTTTTTGGTGTTAAAAATGAGCACTTGTTTAAGCGAGAACTTCCACGGCCCATTCCGGGAGGTATGCAACATATACATTTTTGGTGTTAAAAATGACCACTCGTTTAAGCGAGAACTTCCCACAGCCCATTCCGGGAGGTATGCAACATATACATTTTTGGTGTTAAAAATGACCACTTGTTTAAGCGAGAACTTCCCACGGCCCATTCCGGGAGGTATGCAATATATACATTTTTGGTGTTAAAAATGACCACTCGTTTAAGCGAGAACTTCCACGGCCCATTCCGGGAGGTATGCAACATATACATTTTTGGTGTTAAAAATGAGCACTTGTTTAAGCGAGAACTTCCCACGGCCCATTCCGGGAGGTATGCAACATATACATTTTTGGTGTTAAAAATGACCACTTGTTTAAGCGAGAACTTCCACGGCCTATTCCGGGAGGTATGCAACATATACATTTTTGGTGTTAAAAATGAGCACTTGTTTAAGCGAGAACTTCCACGGCCCATTCCGGGAGGTATGCAACATATACATTTTTGGTGTTAAAAATGACCACTCGTTTAAGCGAGAACTTCCCACGGCCCATTCCGGGAGGTATGCAACATATACATTTTTGGTGTTAAAAATGACCACTTGTTTAAGCGAGAACTTCCCACGGCCCATTCCGGGAGGTATGCAACATATACATTTTTGGTGTTAAAAATGACCACTTGTTTAAGCGAGAACTTCCACGGCCTATTCCGGGAGGTATGCAACATATACATTTTTGGTGTTAAAAATGACCACTTGTTTAAGCGAGAACTTCCCACGGCCCATTCCGGGAGGTATGCAACATATACATTTTTGGTGTTAAAAATGACCACTCGTTTAAGCGAGAACTTCCACGGCCCATTCCGGGAGGTATGCAACATATACATTTTTGGTGTTAAAAATGACCACTTGTTTAAGCGAGAACTTCCCACGGCCCATTCTGGGAGGTATGCAACATATACATTTTTGGTGTTAAAAATGACCACTCGTTTAAGCGAGAACTTCCACGGCCTATTCCGGGAGGTATGCAACATATACATTTTTGGTGTTAAAAATGAGCACTTGTTTAAGCGAGAACTTCCACGGCCCATTCCGGGAGGTATGCAACATATACATTTTTGGTGTTAAAAATGACCACTTGTTTAAGCGAGAACTTCCCACGGCCCATTCCGGGAGGTATGCAACATATACATTTTTGGTGTTAAAAATGACCACTTGTTTAAGCGAGAACTTCCCACGGCCCATTCCGGGAGGTATGCAACATATACATTTTTGGTGTTAAAAATGACCACTCGTTTAAGCGAGAACTTCCACGGCCCATTCCGGGAGGTATGCAACATATACATTTTTGGTGTTAAAAATGACCACTTGTTTAAGCGAGAACTTCCCACGGCCCATTCCGGGAGGTATGCAACATATACATTTTTGGTGTTAAAAATGACCACTCGTTTAAGCGAGAACTTCCACGGCCCATTCCGGGAGGTATGCAACATATACATTTTTGGTGTTAAAAATGAGCACTTGTTTAAGCGAGAACTTCCACGGCCCATTCCGGGAGGTATGCAACATATACATTTTTGGTGTTAAAAATGACCACTCGTTTAAGCGAGAACTTCCCACGGCCCATTCCGGGAGGTATGCAACATATACATTTTTGGTGTTAAAAATGAGCACTTG
The DNA here is from genome assembly GCA_963556195.1 of Sepiola atlantica. Classification (NCBI taxonomy): domain Eukaryota; kingdom Metazoa; phylum Mollusca; class Cephalopoda; order Sepiida; family Sepiolidae; genus Sepiola; species Sepiola atlantica. The sequence goes on along the minus strand of OY744555.1, from coordinate 8,731,828 downwards.
TTTAAGCGAGAACTTCCCACGGCCCATTCCGGGAGGTATGCAACATATACATTTTTGGTGTTAAAAATGACCACTTGTTTAAGCGAGAACTTCCACGGCCTATTCCGGGAGGTATGCAACATATACATTTTTGGTGTTAAAAATGAGCACTTGTTTAAGCGAGAACTTCCACGGCCCATTCCGGGAGGTATGCAACATATACATTTTTGGTGTTAAAAATGACCACTCGTTTAAGCGAGAACTTCCACGGCCCATTCCGGGAGGTATGCAACATATACATTTTTGGTGTTAAAAATGACCACTTGTTTAAGCGAGAACTTCCCACGGCCCATTCCGGGAGGTATGCAACATATACATTTTTGGTGTTAAAAATGACCACTTGTTTAAGCGAGAACTTCCACGGCCTATTCCGGGAGGTATGCAACATATACATTTTTGGTGTTAAAAATGAGCACTTGTTTAAGCGAGAACTTCCACGGCCCATTCCGGGAGGTATGCAACATATACATTTTTGGTGTTAAAAATGACCACTCGTTTAAGCGAGAACTTCCACGGCCCATTCCGGGAGGTATGCAACATATACATCTTTGGTGTTAAAAATGACCACTTGTTTAAGCGAGAACTTCCACGGCCCATTCCGGGAGGTATGCAACATATACATTTTTGGTGTTAAAAATGAGCACTCGTTTAAGCGAGAACTTCCACGGCCCATTCCGGGAGGTATGCAACATATACATTTTTGGTGTTAAAAATGACCACTTGTTTAAGCGAGAACTTCCACGGCCCATTCCGGGAGGTATGCAACATATACATTTTTGGTGTTAAAAATGAGCACTTGTTTAAGCAAGAACTTCCACGGCCCATTCCGGGAGGTATGCAACATATACATTTTTGGTGTTAAAAATTACCACTTGTTTAAGCGAGAACTTCCACGGCCCATTCCGGGAGGTATGCAACATATACATTTTTGGTGTTAAAAATGACCACTTGTTTAAGCGAGAACTTCCACGGCCTATTCCGGGAGGTATGCAACATATACATTTTTGGTGTTAAAAATGAGCACTTGTTTAAGCGAGAACTTCCACGGCCCATTCCGGGAGGTATGCAACATATACATTTTTGGTGTTAAAAATGACCACTCGTTTAAGCGAGAACTTCCCACGGCCCATTCCGGGAGGTATGCAACATATACATTTTTGGTGTTAAAAATGACCACTTGTTTAAGCGAGAACTTCCCACGGCCCATTCCGGGAGGTATGCAACATATACATTTTTGGTGTTAAAAATGACCACTTGTTTAAGCGAGAACTTCCACGGCCTATTCCGGGAGGTATGCAACATATACATTTTTGGTGTTAAAAATGACCACTTGTTTAAGCGAGAACTTCCCACGGCCCATTCCGGGAGGTATGCAACATATACATTTTTGGTGTTAAAAATGACCACTCGTTTAAGCGAGAACTTCCACGGCCCATTCCGGGAGGTATGCAACATATACATTTTTGGTGTTAAAAATGACCACTTGTTTAAGCGAGAACTTCCCACGGCCCATTCTGGGAGGTATGCAACATATACATTTTTGGTGTTAAAAATGAGCACTCGTTTAAGCGAGAACTTCCACGGCCTATTCCGGGAGGTATGCAACATATACATTTTTGGTGTTAAAAATGAGCACTTGTTTAAGCGAGAACTTCCACGGCCCATTCCGGGAGGTATGCAACATATACATTTTTGGTGTTAAAAATGACCACTCGTTTAAGCGAGAACTTCCCACGGCCCATTCCGGGAGGTATGCAACATATACATTTTTGGTGTTAAAAATGACCACTTGTTTAAGCGAGAACTTCCCACGGCCCATTCCGGGAGGTATGCAACATATACATTTTTGGTGTTAAAAATGACCACTCGTTTAAGCGAGAACTTCCACGGCCCATTCCGGGAGGTATGCAACATATACATTTTTGGTGTTAAAAATGACCACTTGTTTAAGCGAGAACTTCCCACGGCCCATTCCGGGAGGTATGCAACATATACATTTTTGGTGTTAAAAATGACCACTCGTTTAAGCGAGAACTTCCACGGCCCATTCCGGGAGGTATGCAACATATACATTTTTGGTATTAAAAATGAGCACTTGTTTAAGCGAGAACTTCCACGGCCCATTCCGGGAGGTATGCAACATATACATTTTTGGTGTTAAAAATGACCACTCGTTTAAGCGAGAACTTCCCACGGCCCATTCCGGGAGGTATGCAACATATACATTTTTGGTGTTAAAAATGAGCACTTGTTTAAGCGAGAACTTCCCACGGCCCATTCCGGGAGGTATGCAACATATACATTTTTGGTGTTAAAAATGACCACTTGTTTAAGCGAGAACTTCCACGGCCTATTCCGGGAAGTATGCAACATATACATTTTTGGTGTTAAAAATGAGCACTTGTTTAAGCGAGAACTTCCACGGCCCATTCCGGGAGGTATGCAACATATACATTTTTGGTGTTAAAAATGACCACTCGTTTAAGCGAGAACTTCCACGGCCCATTCCGGGAGGTATGCAACATATACATTTTTGGTGTTAAAAATGACCACTTGTTTAAGCGAGAACTTCCCACGGCCCATTCCGGGAGGTATGCAACATATACATTTTTGGTGTTAAAAATGACCACTTGTTTAAGCGAGAACTTCCACGGCCTATTCCGGGAGGTATGCAACATATACATTTTTGGTGTTAAAAATGAGCACTTGTTTAAGCGAGAACTTCCACGGCCCATTCCGGGAGGTATGCAACATATACATTTTTGGTGTTAAAAATGACCACTCGTTTAAGCGAGAACTTCCACGGCCCATTCCGGGAGGTATGCAACATATACATTTTTGGTGTTAAAAATGACCACTTGTTTAAGCGAGAACTTCCACGGCCCATTCCGGGAGGTATGCAACATATACATTTTTGGTGTTAAAAATGAGCACTCGTTTAAGCGAGAACTTCCACGGCCCATTCCGGGAGGTATGCAACATATACATTTTTGGTGTTAAAAATGACCACTTGTTTAAGCGAGAACTTCCACGGCCCATTCCGGGAGGTATGCAACATATACATTTTTGGTGTTAAAAATGAGCACTTGTTTAAGCAAGAACTTCCACGGCCCATTCCGGGAGGTATGCAACATATACATTTTTGGTGTTAAAAATGAGCACTCGTTTAAGCAAGAACTTCCACGGCCCATTCCGGGAGGTATGCAACATATACATTTTTGGTGTTAAAAATTACCACTTGTTTAAGCGAGAACTTCCACGGCCCATTCCGGGAGGTATGCAACATATACATTTTTGGTGTTAAAAATGAGCACTTGTTTAAGCGAGAACTTTCACGGCCCATTCCGGGAGGTATGCAACATATACATTTTTGGTGTTAAAAATGACCACTTGTTTAAGCGAGAACTTCCCACGGCCCATTCCGGGAGGTATGCAACATATACATTTATGGTGTTAAAAATGACCACTTGTTTAAGCGAGAACTTCCACGGCCTATTCCGGGAGGTATGCAACATATACATTTTTGGTGTTAAAAATGAGCACTTGTTTAAGCGAGAACTTCCACGGCCCATTCCGGGATGTATGCAACATATACATTATTGGTGTTAAAAATGACCACTTGTTTTAGCGAGAACTTCCACGGCCCATTCCGGGAGGTATGCAACATATACATTTTTGGTGTTAAAAATGAGCACTTGTTTAAGCGAGAACTTCCACGGCCCATTCCGGGATGTATGCAACATATACATTTTTGGTGTTAAAAATTACCACTTGTTTAAGCGAGAACTTCCACGGCCCATTCCGGGAGGTATGCAACATATACATTTTTGGTGTTAAAAATGACCACTTGTTTAAGCGAGAACTTCCACGGCCCATTCCGGGATGTATGCAACATATACATTTTTGGTGTTAAAAATGAGCACTTGTTTAAGCGAGAACTTCCACGGCCCATTCCGGGAGGTATGCAACATATACATTTTTGGTGTTAAAAATGACCACTTGTTTAAGCGAGAACTTCCACGGCCCATTCCGGGAGGTATGCAACATATACATTTTTGGTGTTAAAAATGAGCACTTGTTTAAGCGAGAACTTCCACGGCCCATTCCGGGAGGTATGCAACATATACATTTTTGGTGTTAAAAATGACCACTTGTTTAAGCGAGAACTTCCACGGCCCATTCCGGGAGGTATGCAACATATACATTTTTGGTGTTAAAAATTACCACTTGTTTAAGCGAGAACTTCCACGGCCCATTCCGGGATGTATGCAACATATACATTTTTGGTGTTAAAAATGACCACTTGTTTAAGCGAGAACTTCCACGGCCCATTCCGGGAGGTATGCAACATATACATTTTTGGTGTTAAAAATGACCACTTGTTTAAGCGAGAACTTCCCACGGCCCATTCCGGGAGGTATGCAACATATACATTTTTGGTGTTAAAAATGACCACTTGTTTAAGCGAGAACTTCCACGGCCTATTCCGGGAGGTATGCAACATATACATTTTTGGTGTTAAAAATGAGCACTCGTTTAAGCGAGAACTTCCACAGCCCATTCCGGGAGGTATGCAACATATACATTTTTGGTGTTAAAAATGACCACTTGTTTAAGCGAGAACTTCCACGGCCCATTCCGGGAGGTATGCAACATATACATTTTTGGTGTTAAAAATGAGCACTTGTTTAAGCGAGAACTTCCACGGCCCATTCCGGGAGGTATGCAACATATACATTTTTGGTGTTAAAAATGACCACTTGTTTAAGCGAGAACTTCAACGGCCCATTCCGGGAGGTATGCAACATATACATTTTTGGTGTTAAAAATGACCACCTGTTTAAGCGAGAACTTCCAAGGCCCATTCCGGGAGGTATGCAACATATACATTTTTGGTGTTAAAAATGACCACTTGTTTAAGCGAGAACTTCCACGGCCCATTCCGGGAGGTATGCAACATATACATTTTTGGTGTTAAAAATGACCACTTGTTTAAGCGAGAACTTCCCACGGCCCATTCCGGGAGGTATGCAACATATACATTTTTGGTGGTAAAAATGACCACTTGTTTAAGCGAGAACTTCCACGGCCTATTCCGGGAGGTATGCAACATATACATTTTTGGTGTTAAAAATGAGCACTTGTTTAAGCGAGAACTTCCACGGCCCATTCCGGGATGTATGCAACATATACATTTTTGGTGTTAAAAATGACCACTTGTTTAAGCGAGAACTTCCACGGCCCATTCCGGGAGGTATGCAACATATACATTCTTGGTGTTAAAAATGAGCACTCGTTTAAGCGAGAACTTCCACGGCCCATTCCGGGATGTATGCAACATATACATTATTGGTGTTAAAAATGACCACTTGTTTTAGCGAGAACTTCCACGGCCCATTCCGGGAGGTATGCAACATATACATTTTTGGTGTTAAAAATGAGCACTTGTTTAAGCGAGAACTTCCACGGCCCATTCCGGGATGTATGCAACATATACATTTTTGGTGTTAAAAATTACCACTTGTTTAAGCGAGAACTTCCACGGCCCATTCCGGGAGGTATGCAACATATACATTTTTGGTGTTAAAAATGACCACTTGTTTAAGCGAGAACTTCCACGGCCCATTCCGGGATGTATGCAACATATACATTTTTGGTGTTAAAAATGAGCACTTGTTTAAGCGAGAACTTCCACGGCCCATTCCGGGAGGTATGCAACATATACATTTTTGGTGTTAAAAATGACCACTTGTTTAAGCGAGAACTTCCACGGCCCATTCCGGGAGGTATGCAACATATACATTTTTGGTGTTAAAAATGAGCACTTGTTTAAGCGAGAACTTCCACGGCCCATTCCGGGAGGTATGCAACATATACATTTTTGGTGTTAAAAATGACCACTTGTTTAAGCGAGAACTTCCACGGCCCATTCCGGGAGGTATGCAACATATACATTTTTGGTGTTAAAAATTACCACTTGTTTAAGCGAGAACTTCCACGGCCCATTCCGGGATGTATGCAACATATACATTTTTGGTGTTAAAAATGACCACTTGTTTAAGCGAGAACTTCCACGGCCCATTCCGGGAGGTATGCAACATATACATTTTTGGTGTTAAAAATGACCACTTGTTTAAGCGAGAACTTCCCACGGCCCATTCCGGGAGGTATGCAACATATACATTTTTGGTGTTAAAAATGACCACTTGTTTAAGCGAGAACTTCCACGGCCTATTCCGGGAGGTATGCAACATATACATTTTTGGTGTTAAAAATGAGCACTCGTTTAAGCGAGAACTTCCACAGCCCATTCCGGGAGGTATGCAACATATACATTTTTGGTGTTAAAAATGACCACTTGTTTAAGCGAGAACTTCCACGGCCCATTCCGGGAGGTATGCAACATATACATTTTTGGTGTTAAAAATGAGCACTTGTTTAAGCGAGAACTTCCACGGCCCATTCCGGGAGGTATGCAACATATACATTTTTGGTGTTAAAAATGACCACTTGTTTAAGCGAGAACTTCAACGGCCCATTCCGGGAGGTATGCAACATATACATTTTTGGTGTTAAAAATGACCACCTGTTTAAGCGAGAACTTCCAAGGCCCATTCCGGGAGGTATGCAACATATACATTTTTGGTGTTAAAAATGACCACTTGTTTAAGCGAGAACTTCCACGGCCCATTCCGGGAGGTATGCAACATATACATTTTTGGTGTTAAAAATGACCACTTGTTTAAGCGAGAACTTCCCACGGCCCATTCCGGGAGGTATGCAACATATACATTTTTGGTGGTAAAAATGACCACTTGTTTAAGCGAGAACTTCCACGGCCTATTCCCGGAGGTATGCAACATATACATTTTTGGTGTTAAAAATGAGCACTTGTTTAAGCGAGAACTTCCACGGCCCATTCCGGGATGTATGCAACATATACATTTTTGGTGTTAAAAATGACCACTTGTTTAAGCGAGAACTTCCACGGCCCATTCCGGGAGGTATGCAACATATACATTCTTGGTGTTAAAAATGAGCACTCGTTTAAGCGAGAACTTCCACGGCCCATTCCGGGAGGTATGCAACATATACATTTTTGGTGTTAAAAATGAGCACTCGTTTAAGCGAGAACTTCCACGGCCCATTCCGGGAGGTATGCAACATATACATTTTTGGTGTTAAAAATGACCACTTGTTTAAGCGAGAACTTCCACGGCCCATTCCGGGAGGTATGCAACATATACATTTTTGGTGTTAAAAATGAGCACTTGTTTAAGCGAGAACTTCCACGGCCCATTCCGGGAGGTATGCAACATATACATTTTTGGTGTTAAAAATGACCACTTGTTTAAGCGAGAACTTCCACGGCCCATTCCGGGAGGTATGCAACATATACATTTTTGGTGTTAAAAATGACCACTTGTTTCAGCGAGAACTTCCACGGCCCATTCCGGGAGGTATGCAACATATACATTTTTGGTGTTAAAAATGACCACTTGTTTAAGCGAGAACTTCCACGGCCCATTCCGGGAGGTATGCAACATATACATTTTTGGTGTTAAAAATGACCACTTGTTTAAGCGAGAACTTCCACGGCCCATTCCGGGAGGTATGCAACATATACATTTTTGGTGTTAAAAATGACCACTTGTTTAAGCGAGAACTTCCACGGCCCATTCCGGGAGGTATGCAACATATACATTTTTGGTGTTAAAAATGACCACTTGTTTAAGCGAGAACTTCCACGGCCCATTCCGGGAGGTATGCAACATATACATTTTTGGTGTTAAAAATGACCACTTGTTTAAGCGAGAACTTCCACGGCCAATTCCGGGAGGTATGCAACATATACATTTTTGGTGTTAAAAATGACCACTTGTTTAAGCGAGAACTTCCACGGCCCATTCCGGGAGGTATGCAACATATACATTTTTGGTGTTAAAAATGACCACTTGTTTAAGCGAGAACTTCCACGGCCTATTCCGGGAGGTATGCAACATATACATTTTTGGTGTCAAATATGACTACTTGTTTAAGCGAGAACTTCCACGGCCCATTCCGGGAGGTATGCAACATATACATTTTTGGTGTTAAAAATGAGCACTTGTTTAAGCGAGAACTTCCACGGCCCATTCTGGGAGGTATGCAACAGTTGTGGTCTCTTGGTCTTGTACGATTCCATGACAATAATTCATCTAGTCTGGTGGAGTATCCAGCTAAGTGTTGTTACTTGAAGTAACATCACTAGGAACAAGTGCACCATTCCTCGTTTAAGCCAGGATATAGCCGTGTCAAGGGGATCGTATTTGGGCTTCGAATACTGTTATTTTTAATATAATTTGGTCAGGGTTTACTTGTAGGGAGAAGTATCCTCATGTCAGGTTGTCCTGACAAACCCTTGTACAGAGAGACCGAGGAAACTCGATGATGGTGTCTAGTAGTTGATTCAAGCTCCCCCTTTCTCTCCCCTCTCTCTTCTCTCTCATCTCTTTCTCATAATAATCTCGTTAATATATATATAGTATCGGAAGTTTTTTAACCTTCAAAACTGGAAAAAAAAAATTTTTTTCGTTGAAAGGTTTTTGTCTAATATAGTAAGTCAATCAATCTACTGCAATCACTATATTAGTTAACTTCCAAGAATTTACTCTAATATAAATATATTTTTATATATGTTTTTTTTATATAAGGGATCGTCAGTTGTTTACCATGAAAACTGTTTCGGGATTTTATATATATATATATATATATATAGTCTCGGAAGTTTCTCAACCATTAAAACTATATAAAAAAAATTATATAAAAAAAAAAAAAAAAAATTATAGTCTCAAGTCTTCCAGTAGAAAAACACTCATGTAAGTCAATTTATTTTTTACAGTTATTATATTAGTTAGTTTCTAACACTATTTTAAGGGATCATCAGTTGTTTACCATGAAAAACTGTTTCGGGAATTATATATATATACAAGT
>OY744555.1:8715316-8717816 GCA_963556195.1 Sepiola atlantica | reverse complement strand
TTCTTTATATTTTCTTGTGTTGGAATTCTACTACGGATTATACGTCGGTTTCTTTTCTTTTATTCCGAAGACATGAGTCCATTTCCGTCCACTCGAAGTTTTGCGGCTAAGAGTTCTGCAGAAGAATTCAGAAAGAAATAATTCGTTTCTAAGCACTTCGAAACGAGTGGATTCCGATAGAATAGGGGTGATTCGTTGAGATAAAAGACGATCAAGAATTCATAGTCAAGAAGAAAATCCGAAAAGAAAATGGCGAATGACGACAGGAAAAAAAAAAGAAAAGAAAAACCAGAATTGATGTTCTTAAAATGCTTCCATTAAATCTGTTCGCTTAGCGATTGAAATCATGTTTCAAACTTTGGCGTGACAGACTGACGGATGGACAGAACCGAATATAGAAATTCTTGGACTCATATAAACTAAAATAACGCAATCACATCTAGGTGTTGAATCATGGACGAAAATTGTATTTCAAACAAAACTGTGACAGACCAACAACTATCTATTTTTTAATGTAAGCCTAATGTTCCGACGAAAATGATATTTGAAACTTTAGCGTGACAGACAAACAACAATTCTATTCTAAATTTAAGCTTGAAGTTCTTACGAAAATAAGATTTACAAACGTAAACGTGACAAACCAACAAAATTGTATCTAAAACTTAACTGTGGCAGATAAATGAAAAATATTTAAAATTTAAGCCTGACAGACCGGCGAACATTTTAAAACTTAATCGTGACAGACCAACGAACAGATGTGAGACTTGATTGTGTCAGACCAATAAAAGCAAGTGAAAATAATTTTTAAAAGAAAAACGACAAACATTTAAAACTTAAACATAATAGACCAAAAACAAAATTAAACTTAATCGTGACAGACAAACAGAAATATTAAACGTAAATGTGACAGACCAACAAAAAAATTAAAACTAGCCGTGACCGACCAACAACAAAATTAAACTTAACCGTACAGACCAACTAAAAAAATAAACTTAACCGTGACAGACCAACAAAAAAATTAAAACTAGCCGTGACCGACCAACAACAAAATTAAACTTAACCGTACAGACCAACTAAAAAAATAAACTTAACCGTGACAGACCAACAAAAAAATTAAAACTAGCCGTGACCGACCAACAACAAAATTAAACTTAACCGTACAGACCAACTAAAAAAATAAACTTAACCGTGACAGACCTACAAAAAAATTAAAACTAGCCGTGACCGACCAACAACAAAATCAAACTTAACCGTACAGACCAACTAAAAAAATAAACTTAACCGTGACAGACCAACAACAAAATTAAAACTAACCGTAACAGACCAACAACAACATTAAACTTAACCGTGACAGACCAACGAAAAAATTAAACTTAACTGTGACAAACCTACAAAAAATTAAACTTAACCGTGACAGACAGCCAACAAAAATATTAAACTTAACCGTGACAGACAGACCAACAACAAAATTAAACTTAACGGTGACAGACCAACAGAAATATTAAACATAACCGTGACAGACCAACAAAAAAATTAAACTTAACCGTGACAGACAGACCAACAACAAAATTAAACTTAACCGTGACAGACCAACAACAACATTAAACTTAACCGTAACAGACCAACAAAAAAATTAAACTTAACCATGACAGACAGACCAACAACAAAATTAAACTTAACCGTGACAGACCAACAAAAATATTAAACTTAACCATGGCAGACAGACCAACAACAAAATTAAACTTAACCGTGACAGACCAACAGAAATATTAAACGTAACCGTGACAGACCAACAACAACATTAAACTTAACCGTGACAGACTAACAACAACATTAAACTTAACCATGACAGACCAACAAAAAAATTAAACTTAACCGTGACAGACAGACCAACAACAAAATTAAACTTAACCGTGACAGACCAACAAAAATATTAAACTTGACCGTGGCAGACAGACCAACAACAAAATTAAACTTAACCGTGACAGACCAACAACAACATTAAACTTTACCGTGACAGACAGACCAACAACAAAATTAAACTTAACCGTTACAGACCAACAACAAAATTAAACTTAACCGTTACAGACCAACAACAAAATTAAACTTAACCGTGACAGACCAACAACAAAATTAAACTTAACCGTGACAGACCAACAACAAAATAAAACTTAACCGTTACAGACCAACAACCAAATTAAACTTAACCGTTACAGACCAACAACAAAATTAAACTTAACCGTTACAGACCAACAACAAAATTAAACTTAACCGTTACAGACCAACAACAAAATTAAACTTAACCGTGACAGACCAACAACAAAATTAAATGTAACCGTTACAGACCAACAACAAAATTAAACTTAACTGTGACAGACCAACAGAAATATTAAACGTAACCGTGACAGACCAACAACAACATTAAACTTAACCGTGACAGATAGACATACAACAAAATTAAACTTAACCGTGACAGACCAACAACAACATTAAACTTAAC
>OY744555.1:8690316-8710316 GCA_963556195.1 Sepiola atlantica | reverse complement strand
CAGAATCTATCCATCTAACACTTATCGTTAGCTAGTCGTTTTGTTGCATGGCCGTCCCGTCATGGGTCGTGGCAGTTCTCGCTTACCTGGTGTATCAGCTTCGTCCTGGCTGTCCGCACGCCGTTCATCGTAATGATCGCACGCTGCAGTCGTCGTAAAGCACAACACAACCAAAGGCCGTTTTTTGAGTTTGTAAATATTTATTTAACACAACACAAGTCTTGAGTTGGTTGGCACGGAGGGAGTGAGAAAGAATCACCGCAATACGTACATTGACTTCTTCTTTAATTCATGCCTAACGCCCCCCATTGGCGTCCCAGCCGGAGGTCGCTAACATGCGTCTACACGCACCAAATTCTGGAAAGCAAGAGGCCGGATATCGTCACAACGGAAGTGACAACGAGACTTCCGCTGCTCCTGCTAACATCATCATCATCATGATCATCATCATAACCATCAGCATCATTATTTAACATTTTTACTTTAAATTAGTATTTTTAGTTTCTTAAAACAAGTGGCTTTATGTCTTGTCTGGAGCAATTTCCATTTAAAAAAAAAATAGAATAAAAAACGACCTAAATTTAATAGTCCCAGCAAATAACACAATGAACATTTATGGCATCATTTTTGAAACTTACAACAATTTAATTATGAATAAACTCCACAAAATCTATCAAATTGTTAATAAGAAAGGTGTTCATAACATTAACTCAGCATTTAAGGTCTTTTCTGGAATTGGTGTTTATAAAAGAATTGAATTATATACGCCTTAACCTCCTAGGTTTACTCTTAAGAATCACAAAGAAAATTTCAACAATAACCCTAGTATCAGAGTAATATTCTCTTGTGTATTAGCAGTGAAATTGAAAATAAGCAAAATATGATTTGGTTTGGTAGTTTTGTTTTACAGCATATCAACCCTTTTTGGGTTATTTAATGCCGAATCTGGTCATTATAGTGAAAGTTTTTATGCTTCAAGTTCTTTATATCTTCAAATGTTTAATCAGGGTTTTTGGTTTGGTAGTTTTGTTTTACGGCATATCAACCCTTTTTGGGTTATTTAATGCCGAATCTGGTCTTGTTTTCTTCTCTTTTTTGTTTCTTTCCCCTTTTAATATCTGTTTCCATTTAACCCATAGTTGGGACCCTAACAGGTACTACCACTCCGGGTCAGGGTGGACCTGGGAGCAATGGTAATTAAGAGGAGGCTCCACATTCCCCAAAGTTCGTAAGCCGGATCTCACCATCGGATGTAGTTTAAGGTCATATCCAGGACTGGGAGTAGGGTAGGAAAAATAAAAATAAAAAAGGGGAGGGAGAAAGGGAGAGGGGCTGTTGTTTTTGTTTTTGGTTTTGTAGAACATAATTAAGTTTTACAAACAAAAAAAAAAAAACAAAAAAAGTCAATGTAATTGAATTTCGTCTCAGGGAGCCACAGGGCAGCCTGATCTGGTATCACCAGAGCAAAATATGAAACAAGGAACCTTTACTATACGATAGAAAATGTATCTGCATAGTTTTAAACTTCTGAAACTGTTTACCAGTTTGGGTATTTAACAATTTGTTTCGTTGCTTTCACTTTGCCGATTTATGAAAGCAAAAAATGGGCGTTGATTTCTTTTTAAGGTGGTCACTAATTTTAGGGTTAAATATAGTTAAAAAAAATATGTTTACAGTGCCACTAACCTTAAATCCGGGGGTGTTTTCCAGTTGGATTAGGGTAAAATTTGTTTCAAATCTTTTAAACCTGAAATTAGCGATAACCTAAAAAAGAATTTATTTACGATTAAGTGAAAGTAACGAAATAAATCTTAAAATAGCAAAACTTATCAACAGTTTCAGAAGTTTAAAACTTTGCAGGTAGAGAGAAATAAAAACTTACAACTGTTTGGTAAGAGTTATTTGTATATTTTGTTTACTTTCAATTTCTCAGCTGCTAACTATACAACCCTTTTGCTGTCGATTCATATTCATTTCGTTTTTATATGAAAAATGCATCATTTGATATAGAATAGAAGTGTCTTTTGGGTAGGATCTCTAAAGAGAATAGGCAGTGTGTCGAAAACTTACAGGAAAAGATGATTTGGAATCCAATAGACCAGAGGTATTTAAAGTGGGGGTCGCGACCCCCAGGGGAGTCGCGTAACCATAGAAAGGGGGTCGCCAAAATTATAACTATGGAATTTTTTCACTCCATTGACTTATTTTTTATTTATAAAAAATTTTGGTGGGTCACGAAAAAATTTTTTTTCCAAAAAGGGGTCGCGACAAAAAAAGTTTGAAGAGCACTGCAATAGACTATATTATGCTGAAAAAAATTTGGATTCTTCGTATCTCCTTTGATTTTGAGAACCTGACATCCATGTTTTAGTGTCTTCGTTTTTGATCTGCTGGCGAACAGGTGTTGGTGTCTTCGTATTTGATCTGCTGGCGAACAGGTGTTGGTGTCTCCGTGTTTGATCTGCTGGCGAACAGGTTTTGGTGTCTTCGTTTTTGATTTTCTGACAAACAGGTTTTGGTGTCTCCGTGTTTGATCTGCTGGCGAACAGGTTTTGGTGTCTTATTTTTGATTTTCTGACAAACAGGTTTTGGTGACTCCGTGTTTGATCTGCTGGCGAACAGGTTTTGGTGTCTTATTTTTGATTTTCTGACAAACAGGTTTTGGTGACTCCGTGTTTGATCTGCTGGCGAACAGGTTTTGGTGTCTTATTTTTGATTTTCTGACAAACAGGTTTTGGTGACTCCGTGTTTGATCTGCTGACAAACAGGTTTTGGTGTCTCCGTTTTTGATCTGCTAGCGAACAGGTGTTGGTGTCTTCGTTTTTGATCTGCTGGCGAACAGGTTTTGGTGTCTTCGTTTTTGATTTTCTGACAAACAGGTTTTGGTGTCTCCGTGTTTGATCTGCTGGCGAACAGGTTTTGGTGTCTTATTTTTGATTTTCTGACAAACAGGTTTTGGTGACTCCGTGTTTGATCTGCTGGCGAACAGGTTTTGGTGTCTTATTTTTGATTTTCTGACAAACAGGTTTTGGTGACTCCGTGTTTGATCTGCTGGCGAACAGGTTTTGGTGTCTTATTTTTGATTTTCTGACAAACAGGTTTTGGTGACTCCGTGTTTGATCTGCTGACAAACAGGTTTTGGTGTCTCCGTTTTTGATCTGCTAGCGAACAGGTGTTGGTGTCTTCGTTTTTGATCTGCTGGCGAACAGGTTTTGGTGTTTTCGTTTTTGATCTGCTGGCGAACAGGTTTTGGTGTCTTCGTATTTGATCTGCTGGCGAACAGGTGTTGGTGTCTCCGTGTTTGATCTGCTGGCGAACAGGTTTTGGTGTCTTCGTTTTTGATTTTCTGACAAACAGGTTTTGGTGTCTCCGTGTTTGATCTGCTAGCGAACAGGTTTTGGTGTCTTCGTTTTTGATCTGCTGGCGAACAGGTTTTGGTGTCTTCGTTTTTGATCTGCTGGCGAACAGGTGTTGGTGTCTCCGTTTTTGATCTGCTGGCGAACAGGTTTTGGTGTCTTCGTTTTTGATCTGCTGGCGAACAGGTTTTGGTGTCTCCGTGTTTGATCTGCTAGCGAACAGGTTTTGGTGTCTTCGTTTTTGATCTGCTGGCGAACAGGTTTTGGTGTCTCCGTTTTTGATCTGCTAGCGAACAGGTTTTGGTGTCTCCGTTTTTGATCTGCTGGCGAACAGGTTTTGGTGTCTCCGTTTTTAATCTGCTGGCGAACAGGTTTTGGTGTCTCCGTTTTCGATCTGCTGGCGAACAGGTGTTGGTGTCTCCGTTTTTGATCTGCTGGCGAACAGGTGTTGGTGTCTTCGTTTTTGATCTGCTGGCGAACAGGTTTTGGTGTCTTCGTTTTTGATCTGCTGGCGAACAGGTTTTTGTGTCTTCGTTTTTGATTTGCTGGCGAACAGGTTTTGGTGTCTTCGTTTTTGATCTGCTAGCGAACAGGTTTTGAAGTCTTCGTTTTTGATCTGCTGGCGAACAGGTGTTGGTGTCTCCGTTTTTGATTTGCTGGCGAACAGGTGTTGGTGTCTCCGTGTTTGATTTGCTGGCGAACAGGTTTTGGTGTCTCCGTTTTTGATCTGCTGGCGAACAGGTTTTGGTGTCTCCGTGTTTGATTTGCTGGCGAACAGGTTTTGGTGTCTCCGTGTTTGATTTGCTGGCGAACAGGTTTCGGTATCTTCGTTTTTGATCTGCTGGCGAACAGGTTTTTGTGTCTTCGTTTTTGATTTTCTGACAAACAGGTGTTGGTGTCTCCGTTTTTGATCTGCTAGCGAACAGGTTTTGGTGTCTTCGTTTTTGATCTGCTAGCGAACAGGTGTTGGTGTCTCCGTTTTTGATCTGCTGGCTAACAGGTTTTGGTGTCTTCGTTTTTGATCTGCTGGCGAACAGGTTTTGGTGTCTTCGTTTTTGATCTGCTGGCGAACAGGTTTTTGTGTCGACGTTTTTGATTTGCTGGCGAACAGGTTTTGGTGTCTTCGTTTTTGATCTGCTGGCGAACAGGTTTTTGTGTCTTCGTGTTTGATCTGCTGGCGAACAGGTTTTGGTGTCTTCGTTTTTGATTTGCTGGCGAACAGGTTTTGGTGTCTCCGTGTTTGATCTGCTGGCGAACAGGTTTTGGTGTCTTCGTTTTTGATTTGCTGGCGAACAGGTTTTGGTGTCTTCGTTTGTGATCTGCTGGCGAACAGGTTTTTGTGTCGCTGACACCCCATTTCATGTGCCCGATTGATTCACAATTAAAGCCTGCCAATTTGGGCTTTTGATTAGTTTCGTGACCGCTTTGATCCGCAATTCATTAAGAGCAGTAACCAGCTTCATTGGAATGTTGTCGGGTCCTGGTGTTTTTCATCTATTTTATTCTACTGAAAAGACTGTAAACCTCATCTTGGAGTATTACAAGACTTTCGTCACTTCTTTGATTCTCTAGTGGTTGACCTCTCTTATCGTGGTACAGTCATTCTGTGTATTCAGACCAACGATTCAAAAGTTCTTCTTTTTCCAGGAAAGTCGTTTAGAAGCAGCGGAAGAATTCTACGAATCTCATTGACAGAAAGGAAGAAAAACGAAGAAGTCATGCGTAAGGCTGACTACTACAGATCGCTTCTCAATACTGTTCACGCCAGACAGTTGAAGTTCTTCGGCCATATAATGCGGGCGGACGGCTTGAAGAAAAGCTTAGTGTTAGGAAAAATCAACGGTAAAAAGTGTAGAGGAAGACAGCGTACCAAGTTCACAGATAGCCCCAACAGGGTCACTGGAATCACGACTCTAGATCGCATCAGAAAGACCGAATGCAGAGACGAATGGAGAGGCATGATCATCGATGTCTGCAAACAGACCTGATACCCGAAGAAGAAGAATTTGAGCACCGGTAAGCCCTTCAGATCCATCGATCCACTGAGATTATTTTTGTATACTAATGTTTCACAACTTATCAAGGCGAAAAGCCACTCACGGATAAATGTTAGTAACATTTTCAATTGGATAATGGAACTGTGCTATAAAAAGATATAGAACTATGATTATAATTCTAAGGACAACATGACAGATATTTGTTGACATTGGGTTTGAAAATGATCAGGTTGTAGTCCGTAGGGAAACTTTCTTGCGGTAATGTGTTCCACATATGGGAAGATCTTGGAAAGAATCTCTGTTTATGGAAGTTCCGTTATATTTTAGTTACACAGAGAAAGAAAGGAGAGTTCTTTGCAGTGTTGGTCGTAAGAAGAGTTCTTGCTGAGAATGTTTATCCGGAAGGGGGGGGGTTCAGAACTTGAAAGCTCAGTTGAGCACTTACGATGAAAATATCGACAGAATAGGGAAAGACTAGCAATGCCTCTTCTGTGAGAAAGGGGCTACAGGGAAGATAACATATCATCTTCCACTAGATTTCGAATTCGATTTTGTACTCTGTCAATGTAAGAAAAACAGCTCTGTGCGGCACTTCTCCAGATGTGGCACCAGATGTAAATTACTTTCACACTCTCGGCAGACAGGATGCGGAAGAGACTAGAGACTCATATTTCAAACGTAAAAGTGACAAACCTGTTAACAGACAAAGCAGCTTTATAGAGAATGTAAGTCCTACGTTGATTAGCTATTTTATTGTGCGCAGGCTTACACTCCCACACGGAGTGATTGATACATTATCCATTCAGAACACTTTGCGTAGGAATTTCTTCTGTTGAACTATGTGTACACTGTTTTGTCACCTTTCTCGAGTTGGATTGTAAACGTCAATTGAACGGACGTGCGATTTTCGCGTCCCAGTCGAACCAAAAGACGTAAAGTACACGTTTGACATGCGCGTCTCAGTTTGATGTAAGATCTAACCTTGGTATATGTACGCGGGACCGACTCCACGTTCTATGGTATTTCTTCCTGACGTGTTACTATCAGACCATGTATAAAGTACTGTTGTCATATTTGGACCGGTGAATCTCTGTTCCATTTGAGGCTTCGTGATAAGGTGCAGAAACGTATCTGTAAGTTTATTGGGCTCCACCCTTTCGTCTTCTCTGCATCCCTTTTCTCACAGACGTAATATTGCTAGTCTCAGTCTTTTCTATAAATACTATTATGGCATGTGTTCTTCAGAATTATGTGATCTATTCCCCGTTTGTCTGGTGGTCTCCATCTACACCCCTTTCTCACAGACGTGACGTTGCTAGTCTCAGTCTTTTCTATAAATACTATTATGGCATATGTTCTTCAGAATTCTACGATCTATTCCTTGCTTCTTTTGTTCCAACTCGTTTGATTCGTTGGTCTAGTGGCCGCCATCAATTCTCTGTTTTGATACCTCATTGTAATACAGCTTCCTATTCTAGTAGCTTCTTTCCAAGAACTGCCGGCTTGTGGAACTCTCTTCCTGCTGACTGTTTTCTTCCTACCTATAGTATTGTTCAGTTTAAGACTAAGACCAACAGGCATCTCTTGTCTTTACGATAATCATATTTCGTTCTTGTTAGATCTTTACATCAAGTGGCTTCATGCCTTGTCTGGAGCGATTTCCATAAAAAAAAACGTTTTGGGTGTTTGTATGAATAAAACTGATTTAAAATTTAAATTTTAATACTTAAATGGATTATGCTCCGATGAATTGGCTACTCTGGTGCCCCCTCGACGTAAATTCACTAGACTAACTCGACAATCAACTAAATCTCATTCATTCACTGTGGAGGTCCCCAGATGTTGGAGAGCCTTCTACTCAAATAGCTTCTTTCCTTGTGCTGCTGGCCTCTGGAACTCCCTCCCTTTCCCCTGTTTCTCCGACAGTACAGACATGCAGAAATTTAAAACTAATGTAAACAGACATCTCGCTGCGCAGATCCCAATTTAGGTTGACCCCCCCCCCACACACACAAAAAAAAACCCTTCTCCCCTCTTCTTTTTTCTCAGTAGCCCCTTACGTCTACAGTGGCGTCCTGCCTTGTTTGGGATGAACTATGTTAAAAAAATAAAATAAAATAAAAAATGAAGAATTTATCTTTATAATTAGGCTAATGATGAGTCGTTATTATTCTTCGACTCTTTTAAAACACTTACCAAATGCAGATACAACCCTCATTTCTTCTACAAGATTATAGGACGTATCTAAGATATTCTTCGTCCAACAGATTTACGCATTCAGCGATGAAAATGACATAACCAACTGAATCATGAAAGTCTGACCGACAACGCCTTTTATTCAGCTTCAAAGACGCATCTCATAACGAAAGGAAAGAGAAAATAAAACTTTTTTCGTTTTGATTCAACTTAAGCTCTCCGTTTATAATCTCCCAGTCCGACTTGAATTGGTTCGACGGTCGATATTTCTTAAGTCTGTAAGAAACGCCAATATTAGTCAATTGGTTCTTCTTCGACATTCGAATCTTCCATTTTACCATTTGTTTCGAGCCGTTTCCGCAATTGGCCCAAATCTTTGCAGACAAGTGAAATGATTTTGGCATTTAACAAACAAGACAGACAAAAAAAAAATGGTTGAACAAAATGGCGGATTTATCGTCTGCCTTGTAAGTACTTTCTTTTATCTCCATTTTAATGTCTTCCATTATTCTCGTAAAATGTGTTGTTGTTTTGCGCTTAGTTTTTATTTAATTATCAATATATTTATCGCTTATTTTTTATTTGGTCTGCGATTCGGTCTTCATTTTTTTAAAAACTCGTTTTTCTTTTCTTTCTTCGACGAAACTTTTCTTTTTTTCTTTGATTTCAATTTTCGTTCTTTTTTATTCGTTCTTTTAAAACTCCGTTTCTGAATTAAAAAAAAAGAAATAAGACATTGTATTAGTCAGACTACTGTTCTAATCTTGGATGTTATTATCACAGCGTTTCGGCCGTTCTAATCTTCGATCTCCTTTAGGTTACATCGACGGAAACATTGTGATAATAACATCAAAAGTGAGTTCTATAGTGCAAATAATCCAATCAACAAAAATGATCAATACTCATAAAAAAATTACAGAACATAATGAACGTTAGTTTTTCTCTGCTCTATCTAGTGTTGTGGGCCTGTAAAAAGTCCGGAAGGAAAACACGAACTCGGAGTTTAGAGAAAACAATTGAAAGAAAAAAGTAGAATACAACAGAGAACAAGAGTGGTTGTACGTCAGTCTTGACTGCCAGTATCAGACTGGTGTGGTTCAAGGTATTTACTTTCTTTCCCACCGCAGGAAGATGTGGCACAAGGCCGGAAGGTGGGGAGCGTTAAGCCAGCGCCCCTGAAGAAGATGCACTCTCGCCTATAAAAAAGCCCTGAACAGTCCCGTCGGCATTCCCCGGTCGAGGCGCCTCAGGCAGTAAGCACAAAACTTACTCAAGCCCAAAAAGAGGAGGCAAAATCTGGTAGGGTTGACCCTCTAGGACTACCCAGGACTAATGTCTCAGCCCGACAGATAAAAGGTCACCGAAATGGGCCAGTTCAGGTATTCAATTGCCTCCCACCGCAGCAATATGTGACACAAGGTAGGAAGGTGGAGGTAGCGTCTAGCCAGCGCCCCTAAAGGAGGAGCACTCTGGCCTAGCAAAAATAGCTTGGCAGCCCGTCGGCATTCCCCGGTCAGGGCGCATCAGGCAGTAATCAATGAATTTACTCCACCCTAAAGAGGGGAGGCAAAGCCTGGGAGGGTGGACCTCCTAGGACAACCCAGGACAGTATACCTCAGCCCGACAGATAAAAGGCCACCGAAATGGCCCAGTTCCTGCCTGACTGATTGTCGAAAACGAATCATCGACTAGTATTACCCTATCCCGATGTCCTCAATCAACCGAAGTTTATGAGAGACTGAACAGGATGGAGTGGATCCAGGTATTTAATTCCCTCTCACCGCAAGAATATGTGACGCAAGGTCGGAAAGTGGGGGAAGAGTGAAGCCAGCGCCCCTAAAGGAGGAGCACTATGGCCTAGCAAAAATAGCCTTGGCAGTCCCGTCGGCATTCCCCAGTCAGGGCACCTCGGGAAGTAAGCGATAAACTTACTCCATCCCAAAGAGTGGAGGCAAGGCCTGGGAGGGTGCACAGGACAGTATACCTCAGCCCGGCAGATAAAAGGCCACGTAAATGGCCCAGTTCCTGTCGGACTGATTGTCGAGAACGAATTCTCGACTGGTATTACCCCATCCCGACATCTTCAATCAACCGAAGTTAATGAGAGGCTGAACAGGATGGGGCGAGGCCCAACCCTAAGAGGCAGTTGCTCCAGTATTTATGGTGAGTAGAAGAGTTCAAATAGTCCGTATAGGTAAGGTACCATAACGCTAGTCTCTCTCTACTCTATCGTTATTTTCTTAGAAGGTGCACGACTGAGCTCCAGTATCTGGTTATTTCCTGTGAAACATTCACAGCTAGAACTCGTTTTTTCGTTTCTACCATCGCTGCAAGGAATTTTCTTTTCTTCCTCATTTCAAGAACTTCTCATTGGTGGAACACATTACCATCAGAATAAAACATGGTTGTCTCATAAGGTTAAAAATGAATTAGGGTACCGCATTAACTCTGCTCTATACGGGGCCGCAAACAGGACCCACAAAAAAATAAAGAGCGCCTAAAACTTTAAATAAATTTTGAAGTTTCGTCAGATATTCATATTTACCAGATTAGGAAATGTTTAAAAAATAAATTGCAGAGAAGTACGTTAGTTTATTGCTAATAACATGGTATAACACTAACACATGTAAATTGGCTAATCAGAATCAAAGTTTGCTTTATCAACTCAAATGCTATCTAGGTCTTACTTTTAAAATCTGACTGCCATTTTGTTGAAAGGGTCATTTGCAAAGTAGCCCGACTTCAATTAATGGCAACCACATGGCGGCCAGAATGAAAGACTTCTTAAAGTTTTCAGTTGAGTTTTCTGTTCTTTTACTATCTTAAATGTATTTGGCATTTTTACTAATTTCAAACACTGCTACCAAACTTACTAGTATTACCCTGTGTTTTCTTAAACTTTTTTTTGTTATATATTAGGTTGATCTATCTCTTTCTTTCCCTTTCTTTCTTTCTTTCTTTATTTAAACTTCTTTATTTCTTTCTACCTTTCCTTATTTTTCTCAATTAAGCCTCGGCGACTTCGATTGCCGCTACTGTCGTAGCGGCGAGTAGTAGCGGTCTAGTCGCATCGTGTGACCGGTTAGTCGCAAGTAGCACATCCAACTTGCGACTAGTTTACTCGCCGCAAGTCACAAGTAGCGCATGATTTCATGATCATGTGATCTGGTATCGCGTGATTTCATGATCACGTGACCTGGTATCGCGAGATTCTATGATTTTTTTTCAAGACCTAATAGCGGCAGTAACGAATCAATGTTGGCTTCTATAACCTCACAGTTATGCAGTTTGTTGTTGCCATGACAGAAAAATAAAGTTTGAAATCAGTAGATTTCTCGATATTTACAGAAACTACGAAGGTTTGTGGGAGACAAACAATATTCAGTATATGAAGAAAAATGCGAGGGAGTAAAATTTTAAATATTTAATAAATGAACTAATTGAGGCTGGTTTTGAGATTCCTTACGAAGATAATTTGAAAAAGAAAATAAAGAATTTGAAGGATGCATATAGGATTGAAATGAATAAAGTGAAGAAATCTATGAAAAGTGAAGCAGGAACCGACGACGTTTATAAACTAAAGCTTGTTTGGTTTGAACAAAAAAATCTAGTGCCTGACCCGCGACATGTCTGCGCTGTAAACAAAGGCACAGAACTGCTAGACGGGTAGTCGACTCGCTGCTACAAGTAGCGGTGAATGAAATCGTCTCGTGCGACCAGCTCAGTCGCTGCGACTGGTACTCGTTGCTACAAGTAGCGGTGAATGAATTCGTCTCGTGCGACCAGCTCAGTCGCTGCGACTGGTACTCGTTGCTACAAGTAGCGGTGAATGAATTCGTCTCATGCGACCAGCTCAGTCGCTGCGACTGGTACTCGCTGCTACAAGTAGCGGCGAGTGAAGTCGCGTCGTGTGACTGAGGCTTTTACTCTTTTCTCTTTTCATTTTTCTATTAGCAGGGGGATCTAGCATTTCCCGGGGGATAAATAAGAACATAGTAGAGTTAAAATGTAAGATCTTTCTTTGAAATTTCTAACCCATCCTCAGTCACGGTACTTTTTGAACGTCTCTCACGACTTCTCTCTCTCTCTCTCTCTTTCTTTTTTCCTCCTCTTCTTCTTGATTTCTCTCTTTCCTTTTCACTCTCATACTCTCTTTCTTTCTACAGAATAAAATAGACGAACAAAACAAGAAAGAAAAACCTAATCAACAGCGGACTGTTTTATAATATAAAAGAAAGAAAGCAAAAAAGAAAAAGGCAATATCAGATTGCAGACTGAACTAGTTTCAGTGTTGTTTTTTAAACTGCTACCATTAAGAATAAAATAAATACATTTTCTACGCTCATCTTTTTTCAATTTCTCTCTTCTGATAATAATTGTTTCTCGTCTTCAGACTTCAACAAAATCCGTCGCCCATTGTTCTCCTAAGATTTACCTCCATCCACCTGTCAGCCCCTCTCCCATGAAATACAATCTTTGATTGTATCTCGAGGCTATCCTAAAACTATTCTAATATACATTCGATACGACCGTATTTTTCGTAAAAAAGAAATGAAATGACGAATGATATATGAATGAAATAATGGCGAAAGAATAAAAAACATTGATTAATGATCAGAAAAAACCCAACAATAAACGATATGAATCAATAGTTGGATCATCAGACGGGCATTCATGAGGCTATATAAATCTAGTCCACAACATCTGGACGAAGATTTCAAATACATCACAAATTCATTGAAAACATTGCAATACCCCACATAGTTTTTTTCTACCCTCATCTGTTTTCTATTTCTCTTTTCCGATCATAATTGCTCCTCGTCTTCCAACACCAACAAAATTCGTCGCCCATTTTTCTCTACCTTTTACCTCCATCTCCCTATCAACCCCTTCATCATAAAATACAATATTTGATTGTGTCTCGAGGCTAACCTAAAACTATTCTAATATACATTCGATACGTCCGTATCTTTCGTAAAAAAAAATGAAATAACGAATAATATACGAATGGAATGATGGCGAAAATTGACAAAACATATCAAAAATGAATTAATGATCGGAATAAAAATCGAAAAACGTGTATAAATTAATAATTGCATTATCGGACGGACATCCATTATGGTGAGGCTATATTTTGTCCGTCGGAGAGTGTTGAGATGCATGGAGACCCGTGGAGGACACCCCTGGGGCCAACTCGGAAAGGTACTACCGCTCTGTACACCTCTTATCCTTGCAAACAAGTAAGAAATATGTAACCTAGTTTCAATGTTGTTTTTTTAACAACTACCAGTAAGAATGTGAGAAAGTTATTTTTCTTTCCGTCATGAACTGATTTCATTACTGATGAGCCCACGAGATATGAATTTTGGCATACTTACTTAGGGCCCCACTGTAAGGGTATCTTAGGTAGTTTCTGACTTTTTAGCCAACAAACACGACTTATCAATTAATCGAACCGTTTTCTTTAATAATTTTGTTTTTGTTAGTAGTTCTTTCTACTCATTTTTTGTTTCTTACTTTTTTCCATTTCTGTTTTTTTTCCTTCTTTTTTTTTCTTTTTTATTCATTTTCTACTATATTTTTCTTTTTTTTCATCTTTTTTCTTTCTTTTATTGATTTGCTCTGTTTTATCACTCGAGTCTTTTCGTTTATCTTGTTTATTTCTCTTTCTTTTCTTTGTTTTCTTTTTCGTTTAGTCATTTTTTTCTTCTGTCTTTCTTTCTTTCCGACAATTTCTTTCATTTTAATTCATTTATTTTAACATTTATTTCTTAATTCCTTTCTTATATTTCCCATATCCATCGTTGCTTCTTTTTTTTTTATATTTATTTCTTTTTTCCTGTATTCTTTAATTCTTCCCTTTTTTATTTTCTTCTCTAATTTTATGTATGTTTCATTCATTCTCTTTCTTCTCTTTACTGTTTTCTTCTTTTCTTACTTCTTTTCTTACTTATTTTCTTACTTCTTTTCTTACTTATTTACTTACTTCTATTCTTACTTATTTTCTTACTTCTTTTCTTACTTATTTTCTTACTTCTATTCTTACTTATTTTCTTACTTCTTTTCTTACTTCTTTTTTTACTTCTTTTCTTACTTCTATTCTTACTTTTTTCTTACTTTTTTTCTTACTTCTTTCCTTACTTCTTTTCTTACTTCTTTTCTTACTTATTTTCTTACTTCTTTTCTTACTTTTTTCTTACTTATTTTCTTACTTCTTTTTCTTACTTCTTTTCTTACTTATTTTCTTCCTTCTTTTCTTACTTCTTTTCTTACTTCTATTCTTACTTCTTTTCTTACTCCTTTTCTTACTTATTTTCTTACTTATTTTCTTACTTCTTTTTTTAGTTCTCATGTCTTACTTCTTTTCTTACTTCTTTCTTTACTTCTTTTCTTACTTATTTTCTTACTTCTTTCTTTACTTCTTTTCTTACTTCTTTTCTTACTTCTTTCTTTACTTCTTTTTCTTACTTCTTTTCTTACTTCTTTTCTTACTTCTTTTCTTACTTCTTTTCTTACTTCTTTTCTTATTTATTTTCTTACTTCTTTTCTTACTTATTTTCTTACTTCTTTTCTTTCTCTTTTTATTTTTTTCTATATCTCTCTTCCAATAATAACAAATATTTTTTCTCTCCCGACACCAACTAATTCCGTCGCCCAGTTTTCTCCTAACAGTTACCTCCATCTCCCTATTTACCCCTCCCCCATGAAATACAATCGTTAGTTGTGTCTCGATGATATCCTAAAACTATTCTAATATACATTGAATACAAAAGAATGTTTCGTAAAAAAAACATAAAATGAAGTTATGTACGAATGGAAAAATGACGATGGTAGACGAAACAGAATAAAAAAAAAACATTGAATAGTTTGATTAATGGCCATAAAAACAAGAAACGTTTATAAATCAATCGTTGGATTATCTTTGTCTGTTAAGAGAAAAATATGTGCTGCGCACGAGAAATAGTTTTAAAACAAAAGGCCGCCATCTTTTTTCGCCGTTAAGGGAAGAGGTTAATGAGATAATGGGACAATATAAATATAATTAGAATAAAATAAAGTAAAAATATTGGAATATATATATATATATATATATATATATATATATATATATATATATATATATATATATATATATATATATATAATAATAATGGTAATAATCCAGGTGAAAAATATCCACAGGGTGGTAATCCAGAGAATTTTAACCGGGTTTATAAAAAGTGCTCAATATCAAAATAGAGCTTTATATATGATAATTTTATTTACACAGACATGTACAAAATCTGCGACACTAGCATGTCGATGTTATCGATCAACAGTTACTATAAACTGAGATCTCATCAGGCAGCTGATGAGATCTCAGTTTATAGTAACTGTTGATCGATAACATCGACATGCCAGTGTCGCAGATTTTGTACATGTCTGTGTAAATAAAATTATCATATATATATATATATATATATATATATATATATATATATATATATATATATATATATATAGTCTAAAGAAGCTTTGAGGCATTAAAAAAAATGTAAAATGCAGTTTAAATTCCCAGACAAACTAACTAAATCCAAGATATTGCAGACTTAAAATTCGTTGGAAAATTAATAAATGAAAAAATATAAGTAAAACAAAAAGAAGAAAAAAAGGGGGGTTAATTATCTAAGAGTGAAACAAAAACAGGAGACCTTAAGCTGTTTACCATGTAACTGTTTCGGATATTTAAAAACAGGACAGTTATAATATTCATGGCTCTCCAATGGTACTGATTATACGACCATTTCCCCAATAATCAAGTGTCGAAATAATTCAGCTTAAAATATCACTAATATATACATAAATAAATAATAATAATGATAAAATAATAATAATAATAATATATTACCCTTAAGACTACAGTATGATATAGTAATTTGCGTATCAAATAACATTAATTATAACAATAAAAAAATAAAACATAAAAAAAAAAAAAATTAAAAAAAAAAAAAAATATATATATAAAAATAAAAATAATAATAATACTATCTAAACACTACATCCAAGAACCATTCCGCAATATGGTAGCTAGCAATAAAATTATATAGGAATTAAAGAAAAAATAAATAAAAAATAAAGCTTAAGTACCTTAGGTACCAGAAAAGTAATTAGATAAGGGGAAGGAAACCTAGCCATACAGATCTAAATACCCAATATATAGCCTAAAGAAGCTTTGAGGCATTAATATATATATATATATATATATATATATATATATATATATATATATATATATATATATATATATATATATATATGATAATTTTATTTACACAGACATGTACAAAATCTGCGACACTGGTTCTCTCCAAATATGATCTGAGGTTAAGATCGGATTCTAACTCTGCCTGATGAGATCTCAGTTTATAGTAACTGTTGATCGATAACATCGACATGCCAGTGACGCAGATTTTGTACATGTCTGTGTAAATAAAATTATCATATATAAAGCTCTATTTTGATATAGAGCACTTTTTATAAACCCGGTTAAAATTCTCTGGATTACCACCCTGTGGATATTTTTCACCTGGATTATTACCATTATTATATATATATATATATATATATATATATATATATATATATATATATATATATATATATATATATATATATATATGTGTGTGTGTGTGTGTATGTGTGTGTGTGTTTGTGTAGTCCACAATATCTAGACGTAAAATTCAAATACATCATAAATTCATTGAAAACATTACAATACCCCACATAGTTCATATTAAATACAAAGAAAAAAACCCATACAAGTATAGAAAAAGGAGCAAAAATCTCATAAACCGGACATTTCTCTCATCAACATATATCTTCTCTCACCTACCCATCCTGATTATACAATAATTTGCAACAGTCTAAATAAACAAGGAATTCCGAGAATACTAACTACACGATAAACTATAAAATAAACATTAAAAATAAGAAATTATTTTTTAGACCCACATCCAATGCAGGTATATACACATACATCTCATGCAGTAATTGTCATCAGATATACGTAGGGGAAAAATCAACTGGAACTGAAAAAAAAGCTTCGTAAATATAAAAGATATCTAAAAAAATTACAATTCTCTAAACGCACTTTCCTCTCATGCATTAAAACACGATCATTCTTTTAATTTAAGGCAGGCTAAAATAGTTTAATTAATTTTAAATAAATCTCGCTGAAGACTTCTTGAATCAGCACTCATTATAAACTCTAACACTATTAAACAATGTAATTGCTTCTACAATTAATCTCCTTCAATCAGTAAACTTATTTTATCCGAACAGAACTGAAATTTAGATCCAGTATAGCTATTTTATATCACATTCTCAACATAAGTTACATATGATATCTATAATAAAATAAATAAATAACAAAAACAAAATAAATATAAATATAAAACATCCGTTTCATTTCATGAAAATGTTACGCATTTCAATTTCCAACAGCTATGTTTTATTTCGAAAAAAACATAACTGATTTTCTAACGAGTACTTTTACAACTCAATTATCCCGAGGAGGTCATGAAATAAATACCACTTTTGTCCCCATTTTTACATTTTCCATATATATATATATATATATATATATATATATATATATATATATATATATATATATATATATGCTAAGAATGCTGAGGGCAATGGAGAGTGCCAGGTAGGAAAAAAATAATAAATCAGAGTGCGGGGGGGGGGGGGGTCTTATTACTTTTTCTTAAAATCTTACATACACAAATGTGGTGTCGACTGTTTTTGTGCTGTCCAGATGATTATTAAAAAATCATTGATTTAATATTTCGGGCAAATCTTTCCTTTGTCAAAAATAATAAACACCAAAGGAAAAATCCGTTTTTATATATATATATAACTCTGACAGTTACCAATCTCTCCCACCTTCCACAGTTAACTTACTTTCTCCTACTACTATCATCTTATGAGCCCATTACTTATCTTTTCATAAGCTTACACCACGCACGCTCTCTCCCTCTCCCTAATGGTTTTAATAACTCCGATTGCTATAATTTTCCGCCACAATTTGTAAAGTTAACTAAATTTCTCCCACTGCTACCATCTATTTGTAGCTCATACTTGATCGTTTCATAAGCCTTTTGAGCTTTTATCCTTCTACTGCTACTGTTTCCAAACGATGTTTGTTTTCAGTTTCATAAAATAGACCACAAGATTTGTTTGAACGGCGTCTTTCTTCAGAATGGAATTTTCGGAGCATCTTCATTTGTACAATAATATATATATTAAAAACAACAATATCAATAACGATATCCGAATAAAAAGGCATCTTCGACCCCAAACAAAACAAAACCAACAAGTTGTATTAATTTACTCCTCTCCAGGAGTTATGGCACAAGGCCAGTTTTTATCTTACTCCCACAAGTAAGATGTGACCCAAGGTCGGGTCGGGAAAGTGGGGTTTAAAAATTGCCTGGGCAGCCCCGTTGGCATTCCCCGGTAGGGGCGCCTCAGGCAGTAAGCAATAAACTTACTCCTCCCCAAAGAGGGGAGGCGGGCGAAGCCTGGGAGGGTGGACCTCCTAGAACTGCACAGGACAGACCCATAAACATGCGTAAATCAAGCCCCGAAGGCCAAGACAATACCAATCTATGGGGTGCAGTATCCATCGGAACAGATACTACACTTTGATCTTAGCCAAAACGCCAAGACATGTTAAATACCTACGTAAAATGGATAAGATGTGTCCATTCAAATTACGCGTTTAGCGAAGAAAAAGGCGAGCGTGACGGACAAACAAACAAAGATCTCATAGAGACGCGTGGACGCATCTGAACGAGTCGAACTGGAATTCCTATACAACAAAAACCTGAGATTCTTTGCACCGAACATCCGGCTTCGTTCCCCCCTCCTACACAGTTATGAAATATAATATATATATATATATATATATATATATATATATATATATATATATTTACACACACACACACACACACACACACATATATATATATATATATATATATATATATATATATATATATATATATATATATATATATATATATGAAGTTAATCCAACAAAAGATGTAAGAGGCAACTAATATCTTTTAATTAGTGAAACATCCGGATAAAGACTGCAGCTCAATATACTGGATAGAGCATTAATGAAAATATATAAAAATATATACAGAAATACATAAAAGTACATAACACATCAAATATATCAAGCTAAAAACATACTTATTTTCAAAGTGTAATTTTATCACCTGCAGTAACGTCACTGCGGTAATGGTCCTCTGAGGAGAAGAATTATCTTTGAAAACTCATGAGTTAAGGACTTGAGATACTTTGCCTGAATTTTGAATTCTAATTAAATTTGATTTGCACCTTATTTTATTATTTCATTATATATTATGTTATATATATATATATATATATATATATATATATATACATTATGAGGTTTAAAAAGACTAAATATACATTCGGATTGTACACATTATAAGTTATTTCGACCATAACTAGGTCTCCTCGGATGTGTTTCCAATCACGATTCAAACCCAAATGGAAGAATTTTAACACCTTTCTATCTTTTAAAACAAAGTAAAAATAAAGAATAAAATAAGAAATAAAAAGTAGAAAAATAAAAAGAATTTCAACGATATTCCATTTATTGATTGGTCTCTATAATATAGAAGGGATGGGAAGGGGTGATTATGTTAATTAATAAATTAGGGTGGTGGCATTAACGGAGTATAAAAATATGTAAAATCAAAGTCAAAGTAAAAAAAAAAACAATTGGTTTTTTATTTATTCAAGAAGTCAAACCTCGATTTAAAAGGTGAATATAACTGATCACGATTAAAACCTAATTGCGTTATTTATTATTTGTCGCTCCTTGAAAGTAGAGCACTGTAATTGGTAGTATTAACACAGCATGACGTCACTTGCTTATAATGCATCATTCCTTCCCTTAATAGAAGTAGAATGCCTCGACGTCAAAGCCGCCGTTAAAGTGTTAAAATTATCATAGTTTATTCGCTGTTTACAATTGGCCCAGCGATTGGCGACGTCGGACTGGAGTTGAAAAATACTTGAGGTCTGGGGTTTCGAATCGCATGACCGGTAGTGAATAGTCATATCTCTATGCTGATGAGTCCCGATTGAAAAAGGACGAAACGTATACGTACATAGATAATAAACAATAACAAATATTTATTATATATATATAAATATAAAATTAATATATTCGTTCTAACTGATGCATGTGTATTGTGTTCTGACCTTGTTTTGTTTACAGTAGATTCAACTTCGATTATTACTTTTCATGCTCGCATACGATAGGCAACACGACCATAACCCTAACCCTTACCCTTACCTTAACCGTTGTTGTTAAACGAGTTTCGCTTATGTTTTGAAAACCGGAAATGAAGAAAGCAGA
>OY744555.1:8612816-8685316 GCA_963556195.1 Sepiola atlantica | reverse complement strand
CGCCAACCTAATAGGTCCCTCACTGTCAACCAAGCTCCAGTCCCTGTCCCATCCTTATGTTTGTTTTACAAATACTTCAATGGATTATGCTCTGATGAATTGGCTACTCTGGTGCCCCCTCGACGTAAATTCACTAGACCAACTCGACAATCAGCTAAATCCCATTCATTCACTGTGGAGGTCCCTAGATGCCGGAGAGCCTTCTACTCAAATAGCTTCTTTCCTCGTGCTGCTGGCCTCTGAAACTCCCTCCCTGTCCCCTGTTTCCCCGACAGTACTGACATGCAGAAATTTTAAATTAATGTAAACAGACATCTCGCTGCGCAGATCCCAGTTTAGGTTGCCCCCCCAACCTTCTCCCCTTTTCTTTCTTCTCAGTAGCCCCTTACGTCTACAGTGGTGGCCTGCCTTGTTTGGGGTGAACTATGTTAATTAAAAAAAAGTGCGAACATTATCCATCTGATGAGGAAATTTAAAGAAGATACGGATAATTGCGAAAGTATCTGCCCCTTCTAATTAAATCGGTTGACGGTGGTTACGTGGATATCGACACGGACTGAAGACCTGGGTGTTCCAAGTTCGAATCCAGTCGGTTCCACAGTACTATTTTCACTTAGGGATGTTGGCAACCTTCTCGTGGTCCTTCCCGTAAGGACTCGATGTCTTCAGAGAAAGATTTCTAACTTGAAAAACATCGGGGAAACTAATGCCAACATCAGAATCATCTGATTCACACGAAAGAATAAGAATTAAATCGGCTGTATAATAAATTAAAAAAAGCAGTCGCCTTGCCTAACCCTAACCCTAACCCTAACCCTAACCTTAACCCACCAACAGTATTGCATTGCACAAATGGTTTCTGCGTTAAAAGTTCATATGGACCATTTATTTGGTTCAAAATGGCTGATTATAGATCGTTTTAGTTTTGTGTAGGGTATGATGAGGTTACAATGAAGACGAAAATAGCTAATATCCTTATAACGAACTTTCGAGTTACTTCACACATTAGATGCCAGTGTAGAAGTTTACTAGCACGGTAGATGGTGCCTACTTTCTTTGCAGCAACCCTGGCAATGTCTTCAATGTATTTATTCCAATTCATGTTATCTGTGAAAGTTATGAAATGATGAACTCTTTAGTAGGGTGCTATTTGCCATGACAATCGGTGGTTGAAGAGGTTTATTGTAGTTATTGAAGGAAAGTAGCTTTGTCTTTGCGGCATTAAAAGTTACCATTATGTGCGCTTCAGTTTTGCCCACATGACGAGAGTAGAGCGTAGTGTCGTCAACAAATATTCCTATCTCAGTCTCAATTACATCAGGGAGGTCATTTATGAAGATCAGGAACAGTAGCGGTCCAAAGATTGGATCGCCGGGGTACACCATCATTTATATCATGTTGCTTAGATGAATCCTGCAACACTCGATGTGTAAATGATCGCCCGACGTCATAATGCTTATATCTGTAACGAGAGTCAAATATTCGGAAGGAGTTCCTATGGAGTCACAATGTCAATTGTACCACAGAAGAAAAGCGAATGTTACAGATGGCACAAAGTGTAACAATATTTAAATGCAGGTCCTTAAAAAGAAAGGTTAAGAATGGAAAATTACATGTAAGGTTATTTTAAATAAGACTATGGAATTCTCTATTAGAAGTCAAGTTAGTGTTACTATTATGTATACATGAAGTTGTGTTACGGACAGGAAGTCTGTAGCACGACGTGGTGTACAGCACAGTAAAGTATTTCTCTTGGACTTTCTGGTGTCAGTCGTCTTTATTGGAGCTTTGTCTGCAAATATGTAATTGTATAATGCTAAAATAATTAAAATATTAAAAAGCTTATCGCCATTCAGTAAGAAGAGGCAAACGTACACGTCAAGATACAAAACTAGCCAACGATAAGTGTTATATGGATAGATTCTCACCCAGAAAACAGCAATTCTTCCCCTTTGTCAGAAACATCGCTCATAGAATGTGAGGAGTATAGGACAAAATAAGGGAAGCGAGAGTTACGAGGCTGCCGAAAGTAAATCCAAGGTTTAATTTGTATTGTCTCTAAATTTATAATAATTGTTAAAGGAAAGGAGCTTTGTCTTAGTAGTATTAAATGTAACACAGACGCGTATGATAATCCAGTTGTTGTTAATTGCAATGAATTAACACAGACGATTATGATAAGAGATATTTAACCCCACACGCGTCTTCCTGCTGATATGGGAATACACTTTTCTAAAGTCTAACATGTACAGGATCATCTAATACTGATAACCTTTTAAAATATCGTAATAAAGTAGTTTTAATTTCATTGCTATTTTTACTTACATAACGTGACGGATGCTACATCACAACCACGGCTACTTTTATAACGTTACTAAAAATTAATGTGTGTGCGTGTCTTTATAAAAGCGCGAAAACTATTTCCGCACTATTTCTATTTCGGTATTTCGATAATTTTGGAAAATACGTAATTAACTGAGAAACACTAAAAGAAGTTATTTATATGTTTAAACATTACAGAATTTCAGAGGAAAAAAATCAATAATTGAATTTTAACAAACACTTCAGTAAATAATTTTTCGTTTCTTCGTGAACAGAATTTAAATCGTCACTGCGAATTCTTGAACCTATTTTCGGAGTCGCAAGAACGTAATAGCGACCATCATGGCTTAAATAACGACAGTGGTTTTGTATGGCTGTAGTTGATACATGTAGCGATATTGGAGGCGGATGCATAAAAATAATGTTAAAACTATACTTTACACATAAATTGTGAGATTAATAAGAAAACGTAGAAAATATAAATTAAATGTTTAGAGATTAGACATAGGACGACGTGCACAGGAAGTTTCGTCATTGCAGGAAGTACGAAGAAACACGTGGCTATGAAGGTACAAAAGGTTTCTCTATGGCAGACTAAGTGATTGATTCAAAGCTGTTTTCATTCGGCTACCCTCAGATTGTTAGACATTGGGCTAGAAGACCCGCTAGTCTATAAAATGGTTAATTAAGAATAAAAGAAAATGAAAGACATCTGCAATCAAATTGATGAGGATTGCTTGACCGTGGAAATTAAAAAAACAGATATGACGTCATATGGCTCAAAGAGAGAGTGGGGGCGAAAGTATACAGTCCATTTGGGAATATACAACGCGTGGAAGTGAAAATGAGCTGACAAAATAGGATTAAATAGTGCTTATAGATCTCTCGTTCTGTCTACTCCATTGATCATTGATTTGTACGAAGATCAAGATGGATAAACCTCCTCTGTCTTCCATCAGTTTTGTCTCGAAATAGTTCTTTTGAAAGTAGAAATAAGGAGCTTTGATTTCAGGACGGTAAGCCCTCTGTCTGGAAGGACCACACGGGAGCATATATAGGGAGAACACGCAATTACAAAGGTAGGAGTACAATTTGTGAACTTTAATGTTACGATTACGGATTAGGGAGGGCCTGTGGACGAGTGGTTATAGCACTTGTCTTTGGGCTGGGCGACCCGGGTTCGATCCCACTCACGGCATGCGAATTTTCGGGTCTGAAAACTCTCTCTGTCCACCCAACCTGACTAAAACTCAGGGTTCAAGGCAGCGGAAGTAGAGGGATGGGCTCCGCTTTGCCCTAGACACAGTGATTCTTAATGCGACCTTTACCTTTACCTAACGATTACGGTAACTCGGTTTTCTGCATGTATGACACAAGGTTGAAACACAACACGAGGAAAGGGCGATGGAAATATTACGTAATGTGTAGCTTTGTAGTGCTATAAGAGAATAAAGCATCAGCGAGCATGATACCCTTGAGCAAATATGTTGTTTGCGTTTTTATTTATATTCGTTACATTATGATAGAACACACAGAAAAAGAAATCTCACCACTAAGGCCACTCTTATTACGTTACTAACTAGTAAACGAACTACTTACAACGTGTCAATGTGAAATGAATGTTGTTTTCTGTTGATGGGAATATTACGGGTCATTTGATGATGATTCAAGACCTCCACGCGCAAGGTTACGCACATACACAACTAATGGCTGACACATGGCCTTTATTTCGTAGTAAGTAAAAAGTCCAATTAAATTAAAATTTGCATAATTTTATTTATTGAAACTACATTTCTCATCTTGAGTGTTATCATCACAACGTTTCGACCGCTGTAACCTCCGGCCTTCTTCAGGTGTATCTCTTCGAACTCGGGAATATTTCTGTCGAACTCGGGAATCTGAACGTAATTTTGAACGTAACCCTTTTATTTACTCCATGCTCTTGTTCCGTCAGCCATGACTGGGAGAAGTCTTCAGTAATTCGCAATTCTTAGTATCGCCCGCACCGAGGATTGAACCTTCAATCTTCAGATGATTATCACTTGGAACTGAATTTAACTTAGTGCTATATCCACTGCGCTACGGGTCCGTTCCAAATTCCGTCCAGATTCCCGATTTCGACAGAAATATTCCCGAGTTCGTAGAGATACACCTGAAGAAGGCCGGAGGTTACAACGGCCGAAACGTTGTGTGGATAACACTCAAGATGAGAAATGTAGTCCGGATAAAAAAATTAATACAAATTATAAATCCCCATTTAAAAAATTAAGAAATATAAATTAAAATTGCTTGTTTGTTATCAAAATGGACTCACGTTTTAAGAGTATGTGGTGACTATAGAACTAAGTATACTCATGAGTAACATACGCTGCAGTTCATTACATAAATTGTCTTAACAATACATCTATGCTGTCACCATGATTCAGAAACCTGTTGCAGATTAATAATTTTGTAAACAAACATTTTTTGATGCTTCTAATTGTTTTTGGTCGGCTTTGAATTCAATCAAGCCGTAGTAATAAATACGTCTTGATTTATTTACCTCCTCTCCAGGAGGTTAGGCACAAGGTCAGTTTTATCTTACTCCCACAAGGTAAGATGTGATCCAAGGTCGGGTCTGGAAAGTGGGGCTTGAAAAGACAGCGCCCGAGAAGGTGAGCACTCTGGCCATTAAAAATTGCCTGGGCAGCCCTGTCGGCATTCCCTGGTAGGGGCGCCTCAGGCAGTAAGCAATAAACTTACTCCTCTTCAAACAGGGGAGGCAAAGCCTGGGAGGGTGGACCTCCTAGAACTGCACAGGTAAGTATGAATACGTCTTGAGGCGTGAATAAGTCAGAAAAACGAGAAAGAAATCAGTGGGCAGAAGAATGAACGAAAAATGAGTGGGACAGTGAGTGACCAAAAAAATGCCAACAGCAGAGGAAAGAACAAAGAGAATAAAAGTGCGACGAGGAAGAGTGAAAAGACTCAGAGTATACGTGCATATTATTGTCACAGGCTGAAGTGGAAGAATTACTCGACGAAAATGATCAAGTTTCTCCATCATCGGACATGGAGCAAACAGATTTTGACGAATTTATCAGCTTCGACGAGGGTACAAAATGTTATGGAGAACTGACTGACACGGACATCACACGTGGTATAAAATCGGATGATCAAGATTTTGACGAAGATGATGATGCTGAAAGAGTAAGTTCTGATGTTTCTGAAAGTGACAAACCATTGCCAAATTCTCTGGCTGCATTGAATGCGCTTGAAACTCTGACCGCCTACTTTGAAGCAAAAAGCAGTAATCCTGATGGCGCATTGATAATGATTTACGGACTGTATCAAAGTGTTCATTATGTTAACAAAGAGATTTCTGTACAATAAAAAATGACTGACTTTTTTAAGAAAAAGTAAATTTTTGACTGAATTATTTTTGAAAACTGATTAAAAATGTATTTTTTGTCTGTGTTTTTTGTGTTTTTTATGTCTATAACTGTTAAATAAACAAGTGTTCTGTACGTAAAAAGCGTTATATTAGCACGAAGTAACAAAATTCAAACGAGCACTAATATTCGAAAGGCCTCATTTCTTAATTTTCTGCAAGAATTGAATACAGCTTTGATAATAACGTGTTTACTGTGCTGCTTCTTCTTTCGTGTGAATCAGATGAATCTGGTGTTGGAATTAGTTTCCCCGATGTTTTTCTAGTTAGAAATCATTCTGGAAAGACATCGGGTACTTTCGGGAAGGACCATGAGAAAGTTGCAAACATCCCTAAGTGAAAGTGGTACTGTGGAACCGACTGGATTCGAACTTGGAACACCCAGGTCTTCAGTCCGTGACGTTATCCACTTAACCACCGTCACCTCCCGTTACTGTGCTTAAAATACCAATTAGTTGTGTGTATTTCTGTTACAAAAAAAGTAGTTCAGACCTTTGGTTCGCGAGACACCATGATTGTTTGGCAGTAAAAGCTTTGGTATTTTTGGCACTGAATCCAACCTTCGATCTGCTATTTCTGGTTTGACGGTTCTGATTATCCAACAATAAAAATGTAGGCATCATTGTCTTGTGTCTTGGAGAAAGAAAAGTCCCCAAAAGAATGACATTTTAATGGTCAAGAAAAATGACGGTCATTTAGAAACATGTACAAAATCTCCATCAAAAACCTTTTTATGTGAATTAGCCTGTTTCTAGTTCTGACCTCCGTTTTAATCGCTTCCTTTCTCTGGTTGTCTGTCTATAGCTATGTCTGTGAAGCTAAGGCTGATTGCTGCTCACTCAGAATCAGTATTGAGACTGTTTACACAGCCTTCTAAATTCTATTTCAGCCAATCTTGAGACAGATTTGAGGTGACACACTAACCTTAACCCTAACCCTAAACTCTAACCCTAAACCCTAACCTAACCCTAAACCCTAACCCTAAACCCTAACTCTAAACTCTGACACTAATCCTAACCCTAAACCCTAACCCTAAATTCTAACCCTTACCCTAACCCTAACCCTGACCCTAAACTCTAACCTTAAACCCTAACCTAACCCTAAACTCTAACCCTAAACCCTAACCTAACCCTAAACTCTAACCCTAAACCCTAAATCTAAACTCTGACACTAACCCTAACACTAATCCTAACCCTAAATCCTAACCCTAAATTCTAACCCTAACCCTAACCCTTACCCTAAACCCTAACTCTAAACTCTAACACTAACCCTAACCCTAAACACTAACCCTTAACTCTAACACTAACGCTAACACTAACCCTAAACCCTAACTCTAACCCTAACCTAAACGCTAACCCTAACCCTAACCCTAACCCTAAATCCTAACTCTAAACTCTAACCCTAACCCTAACCCTTTACCCTAACCCTAAACTCTAACCCTAAATCCTAACCTAACCCTAAACCCTAACCCTTAACTCTAAACCCTAACTCTAACCCTTACCCTAACCATAACCCCTAACCTTAACCAGAACTTTACACTAAGAAACAGATACATAATCTGCAGCTCAATGGTGCACACAGTGTTTCGGACTCCTACGCTATCAACCAAATTAGCTGTACTCTTTTTAGGACTTTTTTGAATTGCTCAGACTCTACTGTGCCATAGTCTTCAAGTGGTCCACCAAGACCTGAATACTCATCGTTCACAGCCAGCTGTTTCCTTGTATCAGGACAAATCAGTGTGGTTTAACATGAAGAGTCTACCTACGCCGAAGTTTGAAACCCAAAGTGCAGGTCATTATCCAATTTTTGTTAAAGTGTTTTGATAATTATTAATTCATTTCTCTCTTCGAAATAATAGTTACACTTAAGGAATTAATAACATATCTTCTTCATTGATTTTTAAACGAGCCTTCTTTCAAAACATTTAAGATTAAGCCATCGGTACCGGCAGTTTCAATGGCATTGCGGTTTTTGGATACTACCCCTTATGGCGAACGTTATGAACCCGAACCTAGATCGAGTATTGATTTACTCCTCTCCAGGAGTTAAGCACAAGGCCAGTTTTCATCTTACTCCCACAAGTAAGATGTGACCCAAGGTCGGGTCGGGAAAGTAGGGTTTAAAAATTGCCTGGGCAGCCCCGTTGGCATTCCCCGGTAGGGGCGCCTCAGGCAGTAAGCAATAAACTTACTCCTCCTTAAAGAGGGGAGGCAAAGCCTGGGAAGGTGGACCTCCCAGAACTTCACAGGACAGACCCATTGACCGGCGTAAATCAAGACTCGAAGGCCAAGACAACACCAGTATGGTGTGCAGTATCCATCGGAACAGATACTACACTTTGATCTTAGCCAAAAGGCCAAGGATCTGCCTTATCGCCGCCATAAAAGACTCCGTCCCTGATTGCGTATGACACTACGATGAGAGAACGAACATGTACACGCTGTAATGAGAGTATACGGCGTTTTTTGTCACCCATAAAAGATCGGTTTGACAGAAGTCGATAGGAGGCGTTTTCGCACTCGAACGGCTAAGATTATAGAGCGATCGAAAACAGTAGTGAAAACGATGTGGTTGGAGAAAAGTATACCACGGAACGAAGTTCTAGTGGCGAGCACATTGTTTCCGAGATCACTGATAATCGAGAGAATGTAATTCCACCAGTGACCGTAGGTTCTCTTAATCTACGTCCACCCTCTCTCCCAATAGAATTTAGTCAGAGAATAAAAGGAAAGAAATGTCTTTCTCTCATTGAAGTTCTCAATCGCTGGAGAAAAGTATACCACGTAACACAGTTCAAGTGGCTCGCACGTTGTTTCCATAGACAGAAACGATTTTCCTTCTCTCATCTTTTTTTATGTTTTCACTCCTTTATATCCTATTTTCCAATCGATATTTCCTTGAGTTTCGTTTTTTACTAAAGTAACCGTTGCCAATGGAAACCAATATTTTAGTGACTAGCTATTATTGTATCATCTCGTGCCGATGCTACGGACTCCCTATGCCTTACCCCCCTCTTCACCTCTCCACCACTGACACGCAAATACATTTACGAGCCGTTCCGTTGCTAGATTTCTCGTCATTTTTCAGTTTCTGATCGAGTTGACAGGTGAAAATGGCGTCTCTCGTAAGAAAAGTCGACGAAAAAAAGGATAGATCTATTTCGTTATTTCTCGCGTCTTCACGTTTATTAAAACGTGAAGATGCGAGATCGTGAACTTATTTATCACCTACTCACAGTTAGAAATGGCGCAATTTTTCGATACAAAATAGAATAAGACATAAGTAGAAAGGAGTAGACACATTATAAACGATTGTATCGTAAAGGTATGAATATTTTTTTGAAAAACCATAACAATGTAATTTGTTGAAATAAATAAATAATATTTATTTATTTTAAACTAAGCTTTCGAATATAAAATATTCCTCGTCAGAGCAAAGTGCTTTCTTTTTTCTTTTTTTTTCTTCATGGTCTGATGGTATTGACTTGGTGAGAAAGAAAATGTCCGGTGTTATATATATATATATATATATATATATATATATATATATATAGTCTAAAGAAGCTTTGAGTTATTTTAAACAAAAAGACACAAAAAAAGAAGGAAAATGCAGTTTAAATTCCCAGAGAAACAAACTAAATCCAAAATAGTGTAAACTTAACATTTGTTGGAAAATTCATAAATAAATAATATATAATAGTAAGTAAATAAAATAAAAAGGGGGATTAAGTATCTAACAGTGAAACAAAAGCAGGAGACCTTAACGTAAGCATCTAATATTAACACGGGGATCTTCAGCTGTTTACCATGTAACTGTTTCGGAGATTTAAAAACAGGACAGTTATATGCATGGCTCTCCAATGGTACAGATAAAACTACCATTTCCCCAATAATCAAGTGTCGAAATAATTCAGCTTAAAATGTCACTTATATATACATAAATAAATAATAATAAAATAATAATAATAATAATAATTATAATAATAATATACTACCCTTAAGACTACCGTGTGATATGGTAATTTGCATATCAAATAAAATTCTTTATAACAATAGTAATACTAGTAATAATAATAATAATAATAATAATAATAATAATAATAATAATAATAATAATAATAATAATAAAATACTATCTAAACACTACATCTACGAACTATTCTACGATATGGTAGCTAGAAATAAAATTATATAGGAATTAAGGTTGCATTAAAAAAAAAAAAAAAAAAAGCTTTTGTACCTTTGGTACCAGAAAGGCAAATATATATATATATATATATATATATATATATATATATATATATATATATATATAATGTCTAAAGAATTAGTCATTTTAAATAAAGAAAGAAAATGCAGTTTAAATTCCCAGAGATACTAACTAAATCCAAAATATCGCAGACTTGGCACTGGCATAAGCCGAGTTACCGCTGGAAAGTTTACAAATACAAAAGGGGATTCAAGTATATAACAGTGAAAAAAAAAACAGGAGACCTTAATTTGAATTGTGAAATATTAAACGGGGATCATCAGCTGTTTACCATGTAACGGTTTCGGAGATTTAAAAACAGAACTGTTTTAAAATTCATGGCTCTCCAGTGGTACTGATCAAATGACCACTTTTCGAACAACGAAATGTAAGAACAATTCAGTTATTATAACACTAATATATATATATTAAATTCCCGAAACAGTTTTTCATGGTAAACAACTGATGATCCCTTAAAATAGTGTTAGAAACTAACTAATATAATAACTGTAAAAAATAAATTGACTTACATGAGTGATTTTCCACTGGAAGACTTGAGACTATAAGTTTATTTTTTTTATATATTTTTTTATTTTTTTATATAGTTTTAATGGTTGAGAAACTTCCGAGACTATATATATATATATATATATATATATAGCAACATTTTTGTAAGTAACGGATAAATTTTATTAGACAGACGAACAGCACAGGTAAAGAATTTTTTTTTTTGTGTCTTAAATAACTAATATAAGTTAGCAAAACATTTATATGGAACAAAACGTAGATTTAGTATAAGGAACGTTTATGTTTTTGTCTTTTAAGGGAAGTGGGGTCTGATCAACTCTGCTGGGAAGCCATGAAATTAAATACTGTCTTGTTTTTAAATTCCCGAAACAGTTTTTCATGGTAAACAACTGATGATCCCTTAAAATAGTGTTAGAAACTAACTAATATAATAACTGTAAAAAATAAATTGACTTACATGAGTGATTTTCCACTGGAAGACTTGGGACTATAAGTTTTTTTGTTTTTGTTTATATATTTTTTTTTTTTTTAATATAGTTTTAATGGTTGAGAAACTTCCGAGACTATATATATATATATATATATATATATATATATATATATATATATATATATATATATATATATTGCAGCTACGGGATGTCATTTGAATACCGTAGCCGCAGAACACAGTTTTAATAATAAATAATAATGGTATATGTATTATATTTGTTTCTATAGATGATAATCCGTTGAAACTGCAGTGTGCATTTACAAGTAGAGCTGCTCTTTCGATTGTTCGTATAATCATCTTCTGGTAACAAAACAAATGAACAAAAACAAAAGCTGGAGAAAAGAGGAGAATTTCAAGATTCAGCCGAGAACGCCGTATGTGAAGTCAGTTAGACGTCAAAAGAACAAACCGGTTCCAGAAGAAACGTTTACAATTAAACATTCTAGGACGCAAGAGTTACGCATTTTACAATGTTGTTACTAGTTTCATACGTAACATTATTTATTCTAGGTTGTAGGTTATAGACAGGTTTGAGTATTTTTAATTAAAAAAATAATAAATTCCAGAATGTATCACTTTCGTGTAATTTACTAAAATTTGTTTTAAATCAGTAGGAGGAGGAGGAGCAGTTATGGGTTTTTAATAGCTGGTAAATTGAGTTTAAGTTTCTTAGGTGCATGTTGAGTCTACTGGAAATAGTAGTGGTAGTATAACCAATGTAGCTATTATTATCATTATTATTATAAGAGTTGCATTCTCCCAAAGGACATTTGAACTCATAAATAACATTGGTTAGGGAAAGGTTTTGTTATTCAGTACACACGAAAACAATAACATCAGCAAAAAAAACCATCTTAATACATAGTATGAGTCTGTGTATCTGTATGTGTGTGTTTGTGTAGGTGTGTACATGATGTATTTTTTTTTGGCTAGATTGTCTCATTAATATAAGTTTGATGAGAGAAATGACAAACAAGCGGCCTCTTTTACCCAGCGTCTCTTGTTTTCATCTAAGCGACCAGAAACTGTAGATATTCCTATAAATAAGTCAGTTCAGTTTCCGTCTTAGAAGCACTTTCCCGCTCCATCGATCACTCTCTTCTGATAAACAACAATTTGACTTCAGAGAAAATATGGTTCGACATAAACATTATAAAGATGATGTAGTTTGTTTGAATCATTGTGTGTATTGTCTAGTTTTTAGTCATAGTTTCAATACCTTATCTCTCCTGGTGATACCAGATCAGGCTGCCCTGTGGCTCCCTGAGACGAAATTCACCTACATTGACGTTTTTTTTTTTTTTTTTTTTTTTTGTTAATTATGTTCTACAAAACCAAAACCAAAAACAACAGCCCCTCTCCCTTTCTCCCTCCCCTTTTTTATTTTTATTTTTCCTACCCTACTCCCGGTCCTGGATATGACCTTAAACTACATCCGATGGTGAGATCCGGCTTACGGACTTTGGGGAATGTGGAGCCTCCTCTTAATTACCATTGCTCCCAGGTCCACCCTAACCCGGA
Organism: Sepiola atlantica; assembly: GCA_963556195.1. NCBI lineage: Eukaryota > Metazoa > Mollusca > Cephalopoda > Sepiida > Sepiolidae > Sepiola > Sepiola atlantica. The sequence goes on along the minus strand of OY744555.1, from coordinate 8,672,771 downwards.
GTGGTAGTACCTGTTAGGGTCCCAACTATGGGTTAAATAGAAACAGATATTAAAAGGGGAAAGAAACAAGAAAGAGAAGAAAACAAGACCAGATTCGGCATTAAATAACCCAAAAAGGGTTGATATGCCGTAAAACAAAACTACCAAACTACCAAACCTTATATCTCTCTCTATATATAAAGTTAGGCATGTGTATATGTTTATATATTTGTATGTACATGATTCACTCATAAACTAAGCTATCACTGATTATAAATTTGAGAATTGTTTTAAAGGTGTACGCGATCGTAATGTGGACTATATTTAGTTGAATTTAGTTTCATGCAAAGGGGGAAGGGAGATAAGAAGCACTTTGTAAAAATTCAGATAACCCCGATGTTTGTGAAATTTTAGCAATAACTATTAGAAATCGATTAATAAATTCCCTAAATTCAAATTAATTTTTTTTTAAATATTTCAGATTTGCATTAAATTTTATCCATAGTCATCAAACACCAATTAAGCAAGCGTCGTTAGATTTGCCCTTAATATACATATCCGACTAAATGTGGTGATACAGATAGAAACAAGTTTTTTAAAGGATTTTAGGGAGTATAATATGGGAATAACCACAAATTAATTTTATTTTAAATATTTCATATGTCCTTTTTTTTCTGTAAGCAACAAATGAAATAAGATTTAACAAATACATAATTTTATTTACAAATCTTTTTATAACTTATTTGTTATTAAAAAACAAAACTTCGCTATTTACTTCAAAAATCAGTTTCTAAGGACAAAAACTTCATAAACTTTAAATTGCTTCCGTTTAGAAACTGATTTTTGAAGTCTAACTCCGCCCTCGTCGGGAGGCAAAACGAAAGATTACAAGTCAGCCGATTTTTTAAAAAGCGTATATATTTCGTTTATTTATTAAAATAACTTGCGTAATCATCCGTTTTGCCTCCTCAGGCTAGGAGCAATGTGTAGTATGGAAAAATCCTTCTAAACTGAGGTAAGATCCAGAGTGCCCCTTTTTGGGAAGCTTGATTTTTCCCTACAAAACGAAAGATTACTTAAGTACGGTGATAAATATTTCATACCCCCCCCCATTTCTGCCCTCGTGGGGAGGCAAGTAAATAGTGACACAAAAACATGTTTTAAAAGAAAACATGTTAATATTTTATTTGTTTTATTTATGGACTCTCTGCCTTAAAATAAATATTAACATGTTAAAAGAAAAAAAAATTCCGAAATATACTGCATTTTTTAAAATAATGAAAAATTTATTTACAAGTGTTTTGTAAATAGAGACCACGTGTATTGCGAGGTCAACCGGTGATTCCAAAATATGTCCCGCGTCTTGTGTTAATGTTCTGGGGTCCCTATTGTTGTCTTGATCCGATTTGCCCTTAATATACATATCCGACTAAATGTGGTGGTACAGATAGAAACACTAAATAGAACCAAAAAATTAAGTCATACTTATATTGTAATGGAGGGCGGCCGACTGACGTAAATGCAGACACTTGTCGGCGCCGTTCAAAGAGGCAGCGTCTGGTATGCTGTGTGTGGGGGGCGAACCCGAAAACGCTCGCTGACGACAAAAAAGAAAGAGGAGTGGGAGGAGAAAGGCGTCAGAAAGTCAAATAAGGTTTATATTTGAAGATCCGGGCAGCGGTGTCGAGAGAGAGATTTATGCAAATTAAGTTGGTTTGCATGCGTCGCATATTTTTTTTTAATAAGAGAAGGAAAATGAAGATTCAGTGCAAGATGTGGAGATCGTTCTGAACGTGGGATCTGAACGTGGGATCGTAAAGCGAACGAAAGGAGAGAATAGTGCTGGATTTTTTTATGTTGGACTGAACAACGTTTTTTTTTACACTGGAGAGAGATATTAACATTCATTTGGACTTGATCTTGGCGACACCTCTGTTTAACTGTTCCGATACTATTTCTTTATTTTCCTACATATTTCGATTCGCTATTCTGTTACAGTTATGAAACTTTGTCAAGAATATGCATTAATTGAACAAAGTCAGATTAAATATACAAAAAGTTGGAAGTGGTTGTGGGAGGGAGGGGATCCGATGAGATGGGTGGGTAAATTGAAGGGATGTGTTATGGGTGGGATAGAAGTGAAGTCGATAGTAAGTAGAACGTTCGATGTGTAAAAGATGAGTGGAGGAAGATTAAGTTGTGAGTGTGTTATTGAAACTAGTAAGGAGGAATGTTATGAGGTGGTGCGAACAAGAAGAGATAGAGCGAAGACAAAGCCTAAAGAAAATGAAAAAAGGGAAAAAGGCAGCAGATAAGTAAATGCATAGTTGTTGAAGGGAGTTGACAGTGATGTAGGGGATAGGAAGGTTTTAGAAATTAAATAATGGGTAAAAGTCAGTGGTGTGTGTAATTAGGTCATTTGATTTCTATCAAAATTTAAAATTTCTATTTTGTTCGCTTAGGATACTTTAACTAATGACGATGCTATTTGAAAATAAAAATACCGGTCTTTGTTCGATGTGTTTTTTTAATAAGATAGGAGGCTAGCTTCAATGTATCGTCTTAGTTAAGTTTCCTGTGCAGTTTTGATTATCAATTATGTTTGTGTATGACATTCATGGTTTAAATTTAATTGTCCGCTGACTTACATCATAATCAAAATCCTAATACAAAAGGGCATTTCCTTCACATATATTTGCCTGTGAATATTCAATTTGTGCTCTTTGTATGTTTCCTCGTTAGTTGCAAAGTGTACTTGATTTTCAGTAGCTGGTTGATATGAGGAACGTTATCATTAAACCAGTCTCGATATTTCCTGGTCTTAAAACCAGGTACCATCAACCTCTAAACTTATTTTTATCAGCAATATCTTCTATCCCCAAACCGCATTACAATTTTGTCACAACTGAGCCATTTAGATTCTTCCGCGTCGGTATTTACAAGTCTCAGAGTGATAAAATTATTATTAGTAGAGTATTATTATTATTAGTGAAATTACTTCAAAGACTGATGCTGATATTCCTCCTCTTCCTCCTCCTCCTACTACTACTAGTACTACTACTAATACTAATACTAATACAACTACTACTAATACTACTACTACTACTACTAGTACTAATAGTAATACTACTACTACTACTACTACTACTAGTACTAATAGTAATACTACTACTACTACTACTACTACTAGTACTAATAGTAATACTACTACTACTACTACTACTACTACTACTACTACTACTACTAATAGTAATACTACTACTACTAATACTACTACTACTACTACTAGTACTAATAGTAATACTACTACTACTACTAATACTACTACTACTACTACTAGTAGTACTAATAGTAATACTACTAATACTACTACTACTAATAATACTACTACTACTACTACTACTACTACTAATACTACTACTACTACTAGTACTAATAGTAATACTACTACTACTACTACTACTACTAATACAACTACTAATACTACTACTACTACTAATACAACTACTACTAATAATACTACTACTACTACTAGTACTAATAGTACTACTACTACTACTACTACTACCAAGCATGATGATCAAAAATCAATGTCTGTTTTTCTCTAATAAGGGCACAAGATCACAACGCATACAAATCGTAAGAAAAATGTGTTTTTAGAAATGTGTATGCAATCAAACAACAGATCAACACCTTTCGCAATCGGGATATCCCACAATTCTCGATGTGTGCTATTGTTTTTGTTTTTGTCTCGGACAAATCTGGTGTGTCTCATCTGAAAAAGGCACATTGTCACACACACACATATGCACAACCTTTATTCCTCACACACTGGCACACACACACACACACACACACACACACACCTCACGATTTATTTATTTCTTTAGATACTGCCACGTTGGTATTTACAACTCTCAGAAAATTGCCGGACAAATCTGACGTGTCTTATCACAGATTGGCACTTTCTAGAGAGGCACATGGTCACACACGCACACCCCCACATATGCACAGTCTTCACTCATCACACAACGACACACACACAACTCACGATTTCTTTATTTATTTAGATACTGCCACGTTGGTATTTACAACTCTCAGAAAATTGCCGGACAAATCTGACGTGTCTTATCACAGATTGGCACTTTCTGAAGAGGCACATTGTCACACACGCACACCCCCACATATGCACAGTCTTCACTCATCACACAACGACACACACACAACTCACGATTTCTTTATTTCTTTAGATACTGCCACGTTGGTATTTACAACTCTCAGTAAATTGCCGGACAAATCTGACGTGTCTTATCACAGATTGGCACTTTCTAGAGAGGCACATGGTCACACACGCACACCCCCACATATGCACAGTCTTCACTCATCACACAACGACACACACACAACTCACGATTTCTTTATTTCTTTAGATACTGCCACGTTGGTATTTACAACTCTCAGAAAATTGCCGGACAAATCTGACGTGTCTTATCACAGATTGGCACTTTCTAGAGAGGCACATGGTCACACACGCACACCCCCACATATGCACAGTCTTCACTCATCACACAACGACACACACACACAACTCACGATTTCTTTATTTCTTTAGATACTGCCACGTTGGTATTTACAACTCTCAGAAAATTGCCGGACAAATCTGACGTGTCTTATAACAGATTGGCACTTTCTGAAGAGGCACATTGTCACACACGCACACACCCACATATGCACAGTCTTCACTCATCACACAACGACACACACACAACTCACGATTTATTTATTTCTTTAGATACTGCCACGTTGGTATTTACAACTCTCAGAAAATTGCCGGACAAATCTGACGTGTCTGATCACAGATTGGCACTTTCTGAAGAGGCACATTGTCACACACACATACGCACTCACACACATGCGCAGTCGTCACACCTCACACACTGACACACGCAACACGGAACACACACACATCTCACGATTTCTGTTTTTTTGCAATACGTTTATTTAAGCACTCGGAATAGCAATGATTTCTGCAATACAATCTCGAATGTCTTGACTGCGTAGGTTTGGAAGAATTGTCACATGTCACCTTTTTACCATGGCGTCCAAATCTCAAACCTTTTTATTTATTAGAAATGTCTATCATCCGAAATCGCATTATGATTGGTCACATGGGACAGCAACTGGACCAATTCAATTCCACCCGTCTGTGTTTGCAACTGACAGAAGATGGCAAACCAAGATCTGACATGTCTTTTTATTCATGGCAGACCAAGATCTGACATGTCTTTTTATTCATGGCAGACCAAGATCTGGCATGTCTCTTTACAACTGATTATCGCTCCCTAATCCGATCGTTCATTATTCTCACCACCAAACAGGCACATTGTCATGAACGCACACACACAGAACACACACACACAGACACATAGACACATATACATACGCACACACATACATGCATACTGAAATACCAAGGTCTTACGCACGACATGAACAGAAACCGGAATATTAGGAAGATCTCCATCATCCCAGTAATTATAGGAGCAACAGGACTAATGAAAAAGATTTCCAAAAGCTATCTGGTGAGTATACCCGGTGAACCGAGTGCAAGAAAAATACAAACAATTGCACTTAAAGGGACGGTTAGAATCTTGAAAAGATCTCTCGACTGGCGTGTCGGAAATAGCCGGTGAATGTTTGGCATCCGTTAGGATGCCCCATCCCCAGCAAAAAGAAAAAGATAAGAAAATTAAAAAATAGAGAAACTGTATATCTCACAGGACCACATTGCCACTCATCACACACACACAGATACACAAATATGCACACAGTCTCAATATTTCACACAACTACACTGTCATTGGAGACATACACGCACACACACGAACACACATGCACACATATACAAAGAACTTCCATATCCCATACGCACACACTGTCACTCAGTACGCACACATGCATACATACGCGGGAGAGTTTGAATTACTTACTAGACACCATCCCTGAGTGTCTTCAGTCTTTCTATACAAGGGTGTGTCAGGACAACCTGGCGTGAGGATACTTCATCCTACAAGTAAACAGTGACCAAATATTCAAAATAACATAGTATTCCAAGCCCAAATAAGATCCTCTTGCCACAGCTATACACTGGCTTATTCGAAGATTGGTGCACCTTTTCCAAGTAATGTTACTTCAATTAACATCACTGAGCTAGATACTCCACCAGACTAGATGAATTATTTTCCTGAATCCGGTAAGACCAAGAGACTACAAGAAATATATATTATAACATAATCAACTGGTCAATTGGAAAGATGAAAATGAACGTTCTTAACTTTTTCACTAACTCAACGTTTGACAGGTAAAGGAGAACTTTAATGGAATATTCGAATATCTATGTATCTCATATAAGCATCAAGTGATAGCCCTTGATTTCTGAGAATTCGACTGAAGTAAAATTAAACAAAAACGCACGCAAATACATACAGACACACATACATAGAGTCTGCATATCTCACACAGCCACACTGCCACTAGGAACGCACACACACAGACGCATACATATGCGCCCACACATACATACATACGCACACAAATACACTCTTCATATGTCAAATACCCGCCCTGCCACTCGGCACGGCTACACACAAGCATACACACGCACACACATATACACACATGCACACAGCTTCCATATCTCACAGACCCATACTGTCACACGACACGCATACATACATATGCACACACATATACATACCGCGTCTATATATGACATACAAGCACTGTCATTCTGTACACACACACATATACACACAGGCACAACATATATACACACATGCACATCGTTTCAATATCTCACACAGCCACACTGCCATTCGGCACGCTCATACACATGCACACACACACACATATATAGCCTCCACATTTCAAACACACACACTGTCATTAGACACGCACACACACTCACACGCATACATACGCACACACACACACGTACAGTCCTATATTTCACACTCTCATACAGCCTCTAGACACGCATGTGCACATGAATCCACGTACAGATACATGCATACAGACGCGCACACACATACACACACCGCCTCGATATTTCACCCACCTACACTATCACTAGGTACGCACGCACACATGCACGCACGCACACACGAATTCACACCGCCTCCACATCTTACACACTCCCACTGCCACTCGGCATGCACACACGCACACACATAGATTTACCGTACACATGCACGCACACATACACACACCACCTCGATATTTCATCCACCTACACTACCACTAGACACGCACACACACACGAATGCACACCGTCTCCACATCTCAGACAATTCGGCACGCACACATGCACACACGCACACGCGAATGCACGTACACATGCACGCACACAAATGCACACCGCCTCGATATTTCACCCACCCACACTATCAGTAGGCACGCACGCACGAATACACACCGCCTCCACATCTCACACACTCCCACGCACATACACACACGCATTCGCACACACGCACACACGCACACATGCACACATGCACACATGCACACACCTAGCCATTATTGGACTTTCTTTCTTTTCTTCGCAATACTTTAATCGATAGTTGCTTACTCCTTCCGAACTGCCATCGATTGACCCCCCTTCATACCTCGCCCCCCCCCCGAAGTTGGCTGCTGCGTGGGTGAAATAGACGTGCGATATATGACAAGCAGAAACAGAAGAACGCGCGAAAAACAATCGATACGCACCCAATCGAAAATGGCGGCGTTCACAGAAGATTTACCGAAATAAAAATTTAACACCGATCTTAATCATCTACCTAAACATGTCGCTATTTTTTTAGTGTTGTTTTACGCCATATCAACACTTTTCGGCTTAGTTCATATAAAATCCACTCCTTTCGAAAAAAAAACAAGAAGTTTTTTTATGCTTCCATCAACATATTAATATCTTCAAGTATCTATTCATTGTTGTTTTGGTTTTACAGCATATCAACCCGTTTCAGGTTCAATTCCGAATCCAATTTTAGAAACAGTTTTTATGGTTAAAAACAAAACAAAAAAAACGTTCTCATTAGTAAAAAAAAAAACTGTTGCCGAACGAAAACAAAATTAAATCTTCTATCGGTTTGCGTAGCTTTTAAGTTTTGGAATTCTTTATAAGTATTTTTTCTGATTTTCTATCGCTGTGTACAAGGATGTAAAAAAAAACATGGCAACCACTTGTGGACAACAAGCGATCGAATTGTTCAGTATAGTGCAAAGTATTTGGTAATAAAGAAAAACTTAAAAAACTGTTTCAGTAAGTTAAAAATATACAGGTCTGTCGAAAAGTAAATATTTGACAGATTGATGACAGTTATTAGTTGTATTTTTGTTTAATTTTCGATTTTTCACATGTTAAACATCGAATCTTCAATTCAAGAATGGCACCTTTTTTAATATAATTTTTCAAAACTTTGTAACTAGCGATAGAAAATTAAAAAAAAAACAAACGCTAAATAACAGTTGCAAAACTTTAAAGTAACACAGATTAAATTTTCTTTCGTTTGGTAACAATTATTTGTTGAATATTTGTTCGTTTACACATTTATACTGTTTAAAATTCTTGATTTTCGTTCAGTTGTTTTGTTATACGACATCAATTGTGTTATTTAATTCCGAATTCAGTCGTTTTCTTCTAATTTCTATTTTATTTATGGTGGTTGCTTTAACTAGTTATTCACATTAGCCACTAGAGTGAGAATAGCTTTCCATTGGAAGGTGTTTCCCGACTGTAACCTTCTTCTTTTTTCGTGTGAATCAGATTATTCAAGTGTTGGCATTAGTTTCCCCGATGTTTCTGGAAACACATCGGGTACTTATGTGAAGGACCACGAGAAGGTTGCCAACATCCCTAAGTGGAACCGACTGGATTCGAACTTCAAACATCCAGTTCTTCGGTCCGTGTCGTTATCCATTTAACCACCGTCACCTCCGACTGTAACCTTATTTTTAACTGATCTATATCTAGTTTTATATTTGTTTTATTTATGGTGGTTGCGTTGACTAGTTATTCACATAGGCCACCAGAGTGAGAATAGATTTCCATTGGAAGATGTTTCTTGCTTTCTGACCCATGTGTTTGCTTTGTTTCATGTCATATCAAACCATTTCCAGTTATTTAATCGTGGATTCAGTTATTTTTTTTCAAAAAGTTGTTATGCTTTAAGTTTTTAAATTTACACATGCTGCATGTTTAGCTAGGTAGAAGTTGCAATGCATCAGACGACAGACCACCAATTGGAGAAATATCTAACCAAGAGAAATATTTAACCAAGAGAAGAGAGACCACCCAATGCATCGGACGACAGACCAGTAATGGGAAAAATATTTAACCAAGAGAAATATTTAACCAAGAGAAATATTTAACCAAGAGAAATATTTAACCAAGAGAAGAAAGACCACCTAATGCATCGGACGACAGACCAGCAATGGGAGAAATATTTAACCAAGAGAAATATTTAACCAAGAGAAATATTTAACCAAGAGAAGAAAGACCACCTAATGCATCGGACGACAGACCAGCAATGGGAGAAATATTTAACCAAGAGAAATATTTAACCAAGAGAAATATTTAACCAAGAGAAGAAAGACCACCTAATGCATCGGACGACAGACCAGCAATGGGAGAAATATTTAACCAAGAGAAATATTAAACCAAGAGAAATATTTAACCAAGAGAAATATTTAACCAAGAGAAGAAAGATCACCTTATGCATCGGACGACAGACCAGCAATGGGAGAAATATTTAATCAAGAGAAATATTTAACCAAGAGAAGAAAGAGCAGCCAATAAATGGTCTGACCTTTCAAATCGTTGTGACTTCTTGGATACAAGGTTCAATGCTATGTTTATGAGAAAAATTAATGTCCCTTCAGATACGAGAGCGCTTAGGCAGTAAGTTTTTTTATGTCCATAGATAAGCTCGTGCATAATATTCAATTAGGTGGCTAAGTGGTCTACCAGAAATTACACCAATATTTATAAAAATTCCAGCAGAAATGGCAGAAGGAGCAGTCAGGTATATGTTGTTCTCAGAGATTGATATGCCCTCGCACCTAAACTAATTGATTGTGTTTAACTGGAATATGTGTTTCTCTTGATTTGCAGACGTATAGTTCTGTAGAAAAACAAGCATCATTGTAACGTCTCTCAAGCTAAAACAATGTTGCTTGTTTAAAATTGGAGTGTTTGGAAGGAGAATTCTTCTGCTGCTGCCTTGGCCGAGATCAACGATTGACCCTAAGGCATATGTCGAGTCGCAGCACCGGTGATAATTACGTGATTTAAAACGCCTTCGCACCAAAACAAAATATAAACCCTAATAAAAACTACTTGGCGTCTGAAAAATGTTCGATTCTAAGTTAAATGGCCTATTAATACCATGGTTCACACAGTGTCTACTTGACAAGAGATACAATAAAAGAATTGAACCATGAAAATGTGTTGTGCTTTTTTAAAAAAATCGGTCCGGTAGCAAAAACTATGACATTCGCTACCACAATAGATCAAGCACTTAATAAAAACTTTTCTCTTGACTCAGACGATCTATTTTCCATCGCAACCCCCCTCGACGTAAATTCACTAGACTAACTCGACATTCTACTAAATCTCATTCATTCACTGTGGAGGTCCCCAGATGCCGGAGAGCATTCTACTCAAATAGCTTCTTTCCTCGTGCTGCTGGTCTCTGGAACTCCCTCCCTGCCCCCTGTTCCCCCGACAGTACTGACATGCAGAAATTTAAAACTAATGTAAACAGACATCTCGCTGCTCAGATCCCAATTTAAGCTGAACCACCAATCCTTCTCCCCTTTTCCTTTTTCTCAGTAGCCCCTTACGTTTACAGTGGCGGCCTGTCTTGTTTGGGGTGAATCATGTTAAAAAAAAAACAAAAAAAAGAAGATTCCTAACCCTCTGCCGCATTTATTATAATAAATAGAATCTTTATTCAATTATTCAAAAGTAAATGCAACCGAATGTCTAAACGTTTCTGATCCCCATAGATATCACCCTTTAAGCAATAGATAACAATACATAGCAGTTATTATTTTATGGGGAACACAAAAATGGGCACCGTTTGCTTTAAATTCGTTTTTTCCTCATTGAATGGTGCAGAACATCTGGTCAAACAATATAAGACGGTTTCTAGTTCAGAACCGGCCTGTTAAAAACAATAAAACTTCGAGTACACCAATATATAGTTTAAAAATAAATTACTTAATGTATATATACACACACACACACATATATATATATATATATATATATATATATATATATATATATATATATATATATATATATATATATATATATATTTGTGTTATAATGGAATAATTCCAGGAAGAAATCCGGGTAAGAGAGCTCAATGTGGTAAACAGAGCAAGAATAACGTAAAATATAATAACACGAAATTACATGATTGTCGATGCAATAATTTATTTCAACCTTGCGGTTTTATTTAAGCATCCAATTTGACAATTACATTTTTGAGACTGACAGAAAACTGAATTCACCCTCGACAATTCAAATACAACAAGAGAGAGTGGTGGTCGCAGCCAATCTGAATACCCATTACAGAGCGAGTAGGAATTAACATCTTATATTTAACTAAGGCAATCGAAAGGGATCTTATGGTTTTTTTTGTTTGTTTTTATTAAAATAATAACGTCTGTGTTAAATGCACATATTCTTTCTACATTTCCGACTTGGTGACATTTAACGTTCATACGCCTCCATACACACGCACACATATACCTATTCTTAACATCACACACACACAATTTTTGGCTAGCTCGAAATTCAGTTTTCGGCCCGAAAGGAGGAAGAGAGATAAGACACTAACACACGTTAGCGTGTCATCGGCCGATTGACACTTGTCGTGCTTTCATTCTGTCTAGATCCGAGTATCTATTTGAAAACTAAAAATTATTTAAGATTATATTCTAAATGTAATATTTTAATACTCTAATTTTCACAAAATTCATCTTACATTAGTTTTATAATCTATGGAAGCCTATATTACCACCTGGACAAACTCAATATCTTTTTACACGAACTTTTTCACCCATCATTTTCTTAATATTTTTTCAAATGTTGAATATATATATATATTGTGGGGAAAGGTACACGATAAGTCATGAAAATGAAATGCCGTGGTAGACAAAATGTGTGAACAAAAGACAAACGGAAAACATGTTAAAATGCAGGAGAAAAACCAAAACAAGAGATTTGACCGGTTTCGTTCGTATTAACGATCAATTTTTCTGAAGAACGAAACCGGTCAAATCTCTTGTTTTTGTTTTTCCCCATGCATTTCAACCTGTTTTCCGTTTGTCTTTTTTCACACACACACACACACACACACACACATACACACACACACACACACACACACACACACACATATATATATATATATATATATATATATATATATATATATATATATATATATATATAGTATTTTTATGTAGTTCAATACCACATCATTATCACAGAGGACAGACTCACGTCATTTTTTACAACTTTTATTTTTATTTCGCAGTCAATTGTTTCGGCTAACATCAATATATTTGCAAAATGCTCATATTCATTTGTTTATTTCTTGTGCAAATTGTTCAAAACAAATTAAAAAAACTTTAAAAACACGCAAAAACTTAAATAAAAATTATAACAATTTTTAATTTTTAATTTTTATTTTTCATTTTTATGTTTATTTTTTATTTTTTACTTTTGATTTTCTATTTTATTTTAATTTATATTTATATTTTTTCTTCCCTTCTTATGTGACCTCAATGAAAGCAACACCACATAGTGTATTGCCGGTTGTTGTAATTCTTATTCAAGGTACTCAATTTTCCCTGATGATCTGCCAAGCAAGTACCTGTTTGGTAGTGAAACACGTGTAGGTAGAAAACTCTTTAATTTGAAAAATGATGAATAAATAATTTTTGAATGAAAAAATCTTTTGTGGTGTTGATTGGGCTCATGAACGGAATGCTTTGGTAAGCTTTCAAAAAATCACATATAAATGCTCTGTACCCTGTAATCGAGTATCATCGAGCTTGTTTTTATCGGACTAATCCCGGTCTTCACTGAATAATCTTTTTTCTAAGTGAAACATCAAAATCTGTCTCTCGCTCGCTCTCTCTCTCTCTCTCTCTCTCTCTCTCTCTCTCTCTCTCTCTCTCTCTATATATATATATATATATATATATATATATATATAAATATTGTCAGATAGATCTCTATCTATTCGTTCTTAAAATATGTATATATTATATGTTTTAATTAAAATATGAAATTATACTATTGATTGAAATACCAGAAAAATAAAAACGCATAAAAAATAACATGAATTAATAAATAAATTTTAATCAACACAAGTTCCGAAAAAGAAAACGATAATCACTCGTGTAATTAACTTAATTAATGTTTGACTATTTTGAATTAAATAACCATTTAAATCCGTTTCAAGATTCTCGAATGATAGTCTTGATATTGGTGATCGATTATTGTTTGAATCGAAAGCCAAACAAAAATGTGTATATTTCTTTACTGAAGTTTTGTTTTGCTCATTTGACAAAGCAGTGATCATATCTTTTAATGGTTTTAATTAAAATTAAACCAACCGTTTCATCCGTTATCGATCGAGTTATCGATATAATTACTTTCTTCAAACTCATCATTTCTAATTTTAGCTTCGGCCATCGATTTGGAGACGCCTTCCCGGGCGTTTTTATTTGTTCGTTGTTCGTTTGTTGATAGATAAATTACTGATGAACACACGAAGCCGTAAACTACAACTTTAGAAAGCTTTTTTTTTCAGTAATTTTGCTCAAGGTGAGAGAGGAGATTCACTAAGTAAACACTGTAAGTTTCGGACCCCAATTTCGTTTAACCTTTACCCCAACCCTAACCCTAACCCTAATCATAATCCTAACCCTAACCCCAACCCCAACCCTAACCCCAACCCTAACCCCAACCCCAACCCCAACCTCAACCCCAACCCTAACCCTAACTTCAACCCTAACCCTAACCCCAACACTAACCCTAACCCATACCCCAACCCTAACCCTATTCCTAACCCTAACTCTAACCCTGACCCTAACCCTAACCCCAACCTCAACCCTAACCACAACTCTAACCCCAACCCTAACTCTAACTTCAACCCCCAACCCCAACCCTAACCCTAACTTCAACCCCCAACCCTAACCCTAACCCTAACCCTAACCCTAACCCCAACCCCAACCCAAACCCTAACCCTAACCCTAACCCTAACCCTAACCCTAACCCCAACCCCAACCCTAACCTCAACCTTAACCCCAACCCAAACCCTAACCCTAACCCCAACCCTAACCCCAACCCCAACCCTAACCTCAACCTTAACCCCAACCCTAACCCTAACCCTAACCCTAACCCTAACCCTAACCCTAACTTCAACCCCAACCCCAACCCCAACACTAACCCTAACCCCAACACTAACCCTAACCCTAACCCTAACCCTAACCCTAACCCTAATCCTAACCCCAACTTCAACCCTAACCCCAACTCTAACCCCAACCCCAACCCTAACCCTTACTTCAACCCCCAACCTTAACCCTAACCCTAACCCCAACCCTAACCTCAACCTTAACCCCAACCCTAACCCTAACCCTAGCTTCAACCCCAACCCTTACCCTAACCCCAACACTATCCCTAACCCCAACACTTACCCCAACCCTAAACTAACCAAGAGCGAAAAAACGTTTACAACACATTTCTTTTTTGGAAATGCAATTTTGTGTTGGGATTTAGGTTATGATGTAAGTCAACAGACAATGACCAATTAAAACAAAGTTGTAAAACGATAGACTGGAAACACGGACAAAGTCGTATCAATTTTAAGCCACGTAATGAATAACAACAATAAAAAAACGAAAAGGATTATTTTAAACGAAATAGAGAGAAATTAAAAATCACAGCATTAATTTGTCCAAACGTCAATAAGACGAACAATGGGACAACTAGAATTTGGGGAAATTGAGCCAAAAATAAGCAATGTTTACATTTGATCAAATCATAAATTAAAAGTATCGTTTCAGAAATTGAAGGCAAAAGATTTGTACAGAATAGGACGTAAAATATCTCTTATATTATTTTAACATTAATTTGAATGAATACATAAACCGCACTGTTAACTCTGCTGCCAGAAAGTGGACTCCATCTGTTGCATACCCCCTGTCTTGGGCCGCGGCGGTACGCGTTTTGTACACTCGCACCCACTACGTGCCGTACTTTACTCGTTTCGTATACTCGTCCCTGAAAAGGCCGTGGCAGTTCACATTTAATACTCATCGTTTTTAAAACATCATAAATCACATAGTTCATATATTGTTTGCATACCTTTAGTTTTCTCCCTCGCCGTGTAGAGGGTCGTGTCGTCTAGTGGATGAATTCTTTCTTCCTTCCCTCCTGCCGTGAACCACGCCGTCCGTTGTCTGTAACAAAACTCCACGATAGACTAACCAAACAACGATCTTTTGACTTTCAATTCTTTTTATTACAAGCGTTTGTTATATCAGCTTGGAGTCATTCACAACGTCGAGAGAGAGAGAGAGAGAGAGAGAGAGAGAGAGAGAGAGAGAGAGCAATCATTACTTTATCGTAGTTAGTTAACAATTATTTTCTTAACCATTCATAGAGAGGGGGGAAAGAATATCTCTCGCTTGTATTTTCTTAGGGAAATATTTCCCTTATCTGTTGTAAATTACATTTTAACAATCACGTCTGATCGGTTTGCCTCCAAAACCCAGACTGACGAAACTCGCTTCTCGGGAGAACGAGTGAGGTCACGGATCCCTCTGTTTCCCACGCAAGGGCCTGTGACGTCACAGAGCCTCTCGCAGGTGCACACTGACCCTTGATCCGGGATCTCGTCACATGGTGACCCTGTCACGTCTGTGATTTCTGACTGTGATAACAGGCCCTATTCTGCACTCGACTGTCGGTCCACCCCGCGTTAATTCGCGCAAGTCAAACCAACGATTTCCAACAGATACATCCATTCCCATAAGCCCATTGTCCAACATATTGTCGGAAATTTATTTAAAATTTTAAAATCAAATAAGCAAAGAATACCACAAAGTGAAAAATGAGACTCGTACAGGATAGAAAACGGTGCCTGAGAAAAGAGATCGCCGAACATGGTCGTCGTCTTTGACTACTTGACTATGTTTTAATATTATAAATTTATTTTCAACAGTATGTTTAGCTGTTTTTTTTTATTGATGCTATTGTTTGCACTGATAATAGATAATATTATTAAACAAGCGATTATTTAGTCTGCGGGGATGGAAATAAGCAAACAATACCACAGTGTTAAAAATAAGACTAGTACAGGATACGACCCTGCGCCATTCCCATAGGGGCATTATACAACACATCTATCAGGCTAGAAAAGGTATCACATCTGCTAGTATCCTATATATGTATAAAGTTACCATTCGCGCTTGCCTTAAATGTTGTTGCCACATCTAAACTGATTCACCAATCATCGATCTCTCCTTTTCAGACAGGATAAAAAAAGAGCCTCTAATCTAATAGGTTCCACACTGTATAGCCTCTGTTCTATCGTCGCAATGTTGTATCCCTGCGCTTGCTTTACAAGTACTTCCGCGACATACTACCCGACGAATTACTGCACTTGTACCCCTTTTACGTAAATACTCAATACCACTCCGTAAAAAGAAAAATCCCACCCCTTCACTATAGAACGCTGAAGATGCAGGAAACCTTACTGCTTTACTACTAATATCTTCGGACCTCTTTCCTTTGGAACCCCCCCCCCCTGCTCCCTTGTTTCTCACTGACTATACCAACATGCAAAAATTTAAATGTAATGTGAACAAACATCTTGCTACACAATTTGTCACTTGAGATGCTCCCTTTGAATCTGTTCCCTAATCACAACATCCCCTTGTTTGGAGTGAATAAATATTTTAACAATCTATGAAAAAAAAAAATGTGAAACAACAATAAATAGTATATGAGGTCTCAGTCGGGAGAGACGCATGACAGGAAAGCGAAAGTTCACGCATCAGACCGGAAGCAATTCAGTCAACACGCAGGAATACATTTTTGCTAACGACGCTAATGACGCATACAAGCAATTCAGGCCGGAAATCATCGTTGGCAAGTGACTTTATATCAAAACTGAAATAAAAGAAAATCTGAAAACATTTTTGTGTTCAATTTACCAAGCTTTGTATGTCTGTTATTCATTGGTCCCCCGATTTTATAAATCGGGGGACTTATGTCTTGAGGCATGTCCATCCGTCCGTCCGTCCGGATTTTTCTCCGCAACCATCCATTGAATTTCTCTGAAATTTTGTATGAAGTTGTAACTTTTGTCAGGTTAGAAAGTGACATTCTCCGATTTTTGAAAAAAAATATGGTTAGCCCCCCAGGGGGTCAAAAGCCCCCGAAATGGCAAAAAATGACATGTTTTTCCCCATAACCTTTCATCCATGCATTCAATTTCTCTGAAACTTGGCCAAAATTTGGAGTCAATTGTTCCTAATAGAAAATAAGTATCGCTGACCTTGGAAAAAATCTGGTTCGCGCCCCCAGGGGGTCAAAAGCCCCCTAAAATGGCAAAAATTGGCCTTTTCTCCCATAACGTTTGATCCATCCATTTAATTTTTCTGAAACTTGGCCAAAATGTTCTGGATATAAAATGAGCATCCTTGACCCCAGAAAAATTCTGGTTCGCGCCCCCAGGGGGTAAAAAATGCCCCAAATTGCCCAAATTTATTGCATTTTACACTCGCCACATCGAGTCACATACAGAGGGAGACCCCGCACGCACGGCTTGTTATATAATGTAGTCGTATATATTTTATATTGCTAAGGAAAAGAGACAACTTTTCAACAAATACAACCAAAGTACTAATCCAGTTATCTCACTAAAATCCGAATTCATATTATAATTCCGGACTATTATTAAGTCGTTATTGGCTTCTTCGGAAAGTTATGCACGGACTTAGAACCTATTGTCCATAACGTTCCGACCGACTCAATAGTAGCTAAGTCCGTTCATAACTTTCCGAACGACCCAATAGTAGCTAAGTCCGTTCATAACTTTCCGAACGACCCAATAGTAGCTAAGTGTGTTCATAACTTTCCGAACGATCCAATAGTAGCTAAGTCCGTTCATAACTTTCCGAACGATCCAATAGTAGCTAAGTCCGTTCATAACTTTCCGAACGACCCAATAGTAGCTAAGTCTGTTCATAACTTTCCGAACGACCCAATAGTAGCTAAGTCTGTTCATAACTTCCGAAAGACCCAATAGTAGCTAAGTCTGTTCATAACTTTCCGAACGATCCAATAGTAGCTAAGTCCGTTCATAACTTTCCGAACGACCCAATAGTAGCTAAGTCCGTTCATAACTTTCCGAACGACCCAATAGTAGCTAAGTCCGTTCATAACTTTCCGAACGACCCAAGAGTAGCTAAGTCTGTTCGTAACTTTCCGAACGACCCAATAGTAGCTAAGTCTGTTCATAACTTTCCGAACGACCCAATAGTAGCTAAGTCTGTTCATAACTTTCCGAACGATCCAATAGTAGCTAAGTCCGTTCATAACTTTCCGAACGACCATATAATAGCTAAGTCCGTTCAAAACTTTTCGAACGACCCAATAGTAGCTAAGTCTGTTCGTAACTTTCCGAACGACCCAATAGTAGCTAAGTCTGTTCATAACTTTCCGAACGATCCAATAGTAGCTCAGTCCGTTCATAACTTTCCGAACGACCCAAGAGTAGCTAAGTCTGTTCGTAACTTTCCGAACGACCCAATAGTAGCTAAGTCTGTTCATAACTTTCCGAACGACCCAATAGTAGCTAAGTCTGTTCATAACTTTCCGAACGATCCAATAGTAGCTAAGTCCGTTCATAACTTTCCGAACGACCATATAATAGCTAAGTCCGTTCATAACTTTTCGAACGACCCAATAGTAGCTAAGTCCGTTCATAACTTTCCGAACGACCCAATAGTAGCTAAGTCCGTTCATAACTTTCCGAACGACCCAATAGTAGCTAAGTGTGTTCATAACTTTCCGAACGATCCAATAGTAGCTAAGTCCGTTCATAACTTTCCGAACGACCCAATAGTAGCTAAGTCCGTTCATAACTTTCCGAACGACCCAATAGTAGCTAAGTCTGTTCATAACTTTCCGAACGACCCAATAGTAGCTAAGTCTGTTCATAACTTCCGAAAGACCCAATAGTAGCTAAGTCTGTTCATAACTTTCCGAACGATCCAATAGTAGCTAAGTCCGTTCATAACTTTCCGAACGACCCAATAGTAGCTAAGTCCGTTCATAACTTTCCGAACGACCCAATAGTAGTTAAGTCTGTTCATAACTTTCCGAACGACCCAATAGTAGCTAAGTCCGTTCATAACTTTCCGAACGACCCAAGAGTAGCTAAGTCTGTTCGTAACTTTCCGAACGACCCAATAGTAGCTAAGTCTGTTCATAACTTTCCGAACGACCCAATAGTAGCTAAGTCTGTTCATAACTTTCCGAACGATCCAATAGTAGCTAAGTCCGTTCATAACTTTCCGAACGACCATATAATAGCTAAGTCCGTTCATAACTTTTCGAACGACCCAATAGTAGCTAAGTCCGTTCATAACTTTCCGAACGACCCAATAGTAGCTAAGTCCGTTCATAACTTTCCGAACGACCCAATAGTAGCTAAGTGTGTTCATAACTTTCCGAACGATCCAATAGTAGCTAAGTCCGTTCATAACTTTCCGAACGATCCAATAGTAGCTAAGTCCGTTCATAACTTTCCGAACGACCCAATAGTAGCTAAGTCCGTTCATAACTTTCCAGACGATCCAATAGTAGCTAAGTCTGTTCATAACTTTCCGAACGATCCAATAGTAGCTAAATCCGTTCATTACTTTCCGAACGATCCAATAGTAGCTAAGTCCGTTCATAACTTTCCGAACGATCCAATAGTAGCTAAGTCCGTTCATAACTTTCCGAACGATCCAATAGTAGCTAAGTCCGTTCATAACTTTCCGAACGACCCAATAGTAGCTAAGTCCGTTCACAACTTTCCGAACGACCCAATAGTAGCTAAGTCTGTTCATAACTTTCCGAACGATCCAATAGTAGCTAAGTCCGTTCATAACTTTCCGAACGACCCAATAGTAGCTAAGTCCGTTCATAACTTTCCGAACGACCCAATAGTAGCTAAGTCTGTTCATAACTTTCCGAACGATCCAATAGTAGCTAAGTCCGTTCATAACTTTCCGAACGACCCAATAGTAGCTAAGTCCGTTCATAACTTTCCAGACGATCCAATAGTAGCTAAGTCTGTTCATAACTTTCCGAACGATCCAATAGTAGCTAAATCCGTTCATTACTTTCCGAACGATCCAATAGTAGCTAAGTCCGTTCATAACTTTCCGAACGATCCAATAGTAGCTAAGTCCGTTCATAACTTTCCGAACGATCCAATAGTAGCTAAGTCCGTTCATAACTTTCCGAACGACCCAATAGTAGCTAAGTCCGTTCATAACTTTCCGAACGACCCAATAGTAGCTAAGTCTGTTCATAACTTTCCGAACGATCCAATAGTAGCTAAGTCCGTTCATAACTTTCCGAACGACCCAATAGTAGCTAAGTCCGTTCATAACTTTCCGAACGACCCAATAGTAGCTAAGTCCGTTCATAACTTTCCGAACGACCCAATAGTAGCTAAGTCCGTTCATAACTTTCCGAACGACCCAAGAGTAGCTAAGTCTGTTCGTAACTTTCCGAACGACCCAATAGTAGCTAAGTCTGTTCATAACTTTCCGAACGACCCAATAGTAGCTAAGTCTGTTCATAACTTTCCGAACGATCCAATAGTAGCTAAGTCCGTTCATAACTTTCCGAACGACCATATAATAGCTAAGTCCGTTCAAAACTTTTCGAACGACCCAATAGTAGCTAAGTCTGTTCGTAACTTTCCGAACGACCCAATAGTAGCTAAGTCTGTTCATAACTTTCCGAACGATCCAATAGTAGCTCAGTCCGTTCATAACTTTCCGAACGACCCAAGAGTAGCTAAGTCTGTTCGTAACTTTCCGAACGACCCAATAGTAGCTAAGTCTGTTCATAACTTTCCGAACGACCCAATAGTAGCTAAGTCTGTTCATAACTTTCCGAACGATCCAATAGTAGCTAAGTCCGTTCATAACTTTCCGAACGACCATATAATAGCTAAGTCCGTTCATAACTTTTCGAACGACCCAATAGTAGCTAAGTCCGTTCATAACTTTCCGAACGACCCAATAGTAGCTAAGTCCGTTCATAACTTTCCGAACGACCCAATAGTAGCTAAGTGTGTTCATAACTTTCCGAACGATCCAATAGTAGCTAAGTCCGTTCATAACTTTCCGAACGACCCAATAGTAGCTAAGTCCGTTCATAACTTTCCGAACGACCCAATAGTAGCTAAGTCTGTTCATAACTTTCCGAACGACCCAATAGTAGCTAAGTCTGTTCATAACTTCCGAAAGACCCAATAGTAGCTAAGTCTGTTCATAACTTTCCGAACGATCCAATAGTAGCTAAGTCCGTTCATAACTTTCCGAACGACCCAATAGTAGCTAAGTCCGTTCATAACTTTCCGAACGACCCAATAGTAGTTAAGTCTGTTCATAACTTTCCGAACGACCCAATAGTAGCTAAGTCCGTTCATAACTTTCCGAACGACCCAAGAGTAGCTAAGTCTGTTCGTAACTTTCCGAACGACCCAATAGTAGCTAAGTCTGTTCATAACTTTCCGAACGACCCAATAGTAGCTAAGTCTGTTCATAACTTTCCGAACGATCCAATAGTAGCTAAGTCCGTTCATAACTTTCCGAACGACCATATAATAGCTAAGTCCGTTCATAACTTTTCGAACGACCCAATAGTAGCTAAGTCCGTTCATAACTTTCCGAACGACCCAATAGTAGCTAAGTCCGTTCATAACTTTCCGAACGACCCAATAGTAGCTAAGTGTGTTCATAACTTTCCGAACGATCCAATAGTAGCTAAGTCCGTTCATAACTTTCCGAACGATCCAATAGTAGCTAAGTCCGTTCATAACTTTCCGAACGACCCAATAGTAGCTAAGTCCGTTCATAACTTTCCAGACGATCCAATAGTAGCTAAGTCTGTTCATAACTTTCCGAACGATCCAATAGTAGCTAAATCCGTTCATTACTTTCCGAACGATCCAATAGTAGCTAAGTCCGTTCATAACTTTCCGAACGATCCAATAGTAGCTAAGTCCGTTCATAACTTTCCGAACGATCCAATAGTAGCTAAGTCCGTTCATAACTTTCCGAACGACCCAATAGTAGCTAAGTCCGTTCACAACTTTCCGAACGACCCAATAGTAGCTAAGTCTGTTCATAACTTTCCGAACGATCCAATAGTAGCTAAGTCCGTTCATAACTTTCCGAACGACCCAATAGTAGCTAAGTCCGTTCATAACTTTCCGAACGACCCAATAGTAGCTAAGTCTGTTCATAACTTTCCGAACGATCCAATAGTAGCTAAGTCCGTTCATAACTTTCCGAACGACCCAATAGTAGCTAAGTCCGTTCATAACTTTCCAGACGATCCAATAGTAGCTAAGTCTGTTCATAACTTTCCGAACGATCCAATAGTAGCTAAATCCGTTCATTACTTTCCGAACGATCCAATAGTAGCTAAGTCCGTTCATAACTTTCCGAACGATCCAATAGTAGCTAAGTCCGTTCATAACTTTCCGAACGATCCAATAGTAGCTAAGTCCGTTCATAACTTTCCGAACGACCCAATAGTAGCTAAGTCCGTTCATAACTTTCCGAACGACCCAATAGTAGCTAAGTCTGTTCATAACTTTCCGAACGATCCAATAGTAGCTAAGTCCGTTCATAACTTTCCGAACGACCCAATAGTAGCTAAGTCCGTTCATAACTTTCCGAACGACCCAATAGTAGCTAAGTCTGTTCATAACTTTCCGAACGACCCAATAGTAGCTAAGTCTGTTCATAACTTTCCGAACGATCCAATAGTAGCTAAGTCCGTTCATAACTTTCCGAACGATCCAATAGTAGCTAAGTCCGTTCATAACTTTCCGAACGACCCAATAGTAGCTAAGTCCGTTCATAACTTTCCAGACGATCCAATAGTAGCTAAGTCTGTTCATAACTTTCCGAACGATCCAATAGTAGCTAAATCCGTTCATTACTTTCCGAACGATCCAATAGTAGCTAAGTCCGTTCATAACTTTCCGAACGATCCAATAGTAGCTAAGTCCGTTCATAACTTTCCGAACGATCCAATAGTAGCTAAGTCCGTTCATAACTTTCCGAACGACCCAATAGTAGCTAAGTCCGTTCATAACTTTCCGAACGACCCAATAGTAGCTAAGTCTGTTCATAACTTTCCGAACGATCCAATAGTAGCTAAGTCCGTTCATAACTTTCCGAACGACCCAATAGTAGCTAAGTCCGTTCATAACTTTCCGAACGACCCAATAGTAGCTAAGTCCGTTCATAACTTTCCGAACGACCCAATAGTAGCTAAGTCTGTTCATAACTTTCCGAACGACCCAAGAGTAGCTAAGTCTGTTCATAACTTTCCGAACGACCCAATAGTAGCTAAGTCTGTTCATAACTTTCCGAACGATCCAATAGTAGCTAAGTCCGTTCATAACTTTCCGAACGACCCAATAGTAGCTAAGTCCGTTCATAACTTTCCGAACGACCCAATAGTAGCTAAGTCCGTTCATAACTTTCCGAACGACCCAATAGTAGCTAAGTCCGTTCATAACTTTCCGAACGACCCAATAGTAGCTAAGTCCGTTCATAACTTTCCGAACGACCCAATAGTAGCTAAGTCTGTTCATAACTTTCCGAACGACCCAATAGTAGCTAAGTCTGTTCATAACTTTCCGAACGATCCAATAGTAGCTAAGTCCGTTCATAACTTTCCGAACGACCCAATAGTAGCTAAGTCCGTTCATAACTTTCCGAACGACCCAATAGTAGCATAGTCCGTCCATAACTTCCGACCGACCCAATAGTAGCTAAGTCCGTCCATAACTTCCGACCGACCCAATAGTAGCTAAGTCCGTTCATAACTTCCGAACGACCCAATAGTAGCTAAGTCCGTTCATAACTTCCAAACGACCCAATAGTAGTTAAGTCGGTTCATAACTTTCCGAACGATCCAATAGTAGCTAAGTCCGTTCATAACTTTCCGAACGATCCAATAGTAGCTAAGTCCGTTCATAACTTTCCGAACGATCCAATAGTAGCTAAGTCCGTTCATAACTTTCCGAACGACCCAATAGTAGCTAAGTCCGTTCATAACTTTCCGAACGACCCAATAGTAGCTAAGTCCGTTCATAACTTTCCGAACGACCCAAGAGTAGCTAAGTCTGTTCGTAACTTTCCGAACGACCCAATAGTAGCTAAGTCTGTTCATAACTTTCCGAACGACCCAATAGTAGCTAAGTCTGTTCATAACTTTCCGAACGATCCAATAGTAGCTAAGTCCGTTCATAACTTTCCGAACGACCATATAATAGCTAAGTCCGTTCATAACTTTTCGAACGACCCAATAGTAGCTAAGTCTGTTCGTAACTTTCCGAACGACCCAATAGTAGCTAAGTCTGTTCATAACTTTCCGAACGATCCAATAGTAGCTCAGTCCGTTCATAACTTTCCGAACGACCCAAGAGTAGCTAAGTCTGTTCGTAACTTTCCGAACGACCCAATAGTAGCTAAGTCTGTTCATAACTTTCCGAACGACCCAATAGTAGCTAAGTCTGTTCATAACTTTCCGAACGATCCAATAGTAGCTAAGTCCGTTCATAACTTTCCGAACGACCATATAATAGCTAAGTCCGTTCATAACTTTTCGAACGACCCAATAGTAGCTAAGTCCGTTCATAACTTTCCGAACGACCCAATAGTAGCTAAGTCCGTTCATAACTTTCCGAACGACCCAATAGTAGCTAAGTGTGTTCATAACTTTCCGAACGATCCAATAGTAGCTAAGTCCGTTCATAACTTTCCGAACGACCCAATAGTAGCTAAGTCCGTTCATAACTTTCCGAACGACCCAATAGTAGCTAAGTCTGTTCATAACTTTCCGAACGACCCAATAGTAGCTAAGTCTGTTCATAACTTCCGAAAGACCCAATAGTAGCTAAGTCTGTTCATAACTTTCCGAACGATCCAATAGTAGCTAAGTCCGTTCATAACTTTCCGAACGACCCAATAGTAGCTAAGTCCGTTCATAACTTTCCGAACGACCCAATAGTAGTTAAGTCTGTTCATAACTTTCCGAACGACCCAATAGTAGCTAAGTCCGTTCATAACTTTCCGAACGACCCAAAAGTAGCTAAGTCTGTTCGTAACTTTCCGAACGACCCAATAGTAGCTAAGTCTGTTCATAACTTTCCGAACGACCCAATAGTAGCTAAGTCTGTTCATAACTTTCCGAACGATCCAATAGTAGCTAAGTCCGTTCATAACTTTCCGAACGACCATATAATAGCTAAGTCCGTTCATAACTTTTCGAACGACCCAATAGTAGCTAAGTCCGTTCATAACTTTCCGAACGACCCAATAGTAGCTAAGTCCGTTCATAACTTTCCGAACGACCCAATAGTAGCTAAGTGTGTTCATAACTTTCCGAACGATCCAATAGTAGCTAAGTCCGTTCATAACTTTCCGAACGATCCAATAGTAGCTAAGTCCGTTCATAACTTTCCGAACGACCCAATAGTAGCTAAGTCCGTTCATAACTTTCCAGACGATCCAATAGTAGCTAAGTCTGTTCATAACTTTCCGAAGGATCCAATAGTAGCTAAATCCGTTCATTACTTTCCGAACGATCCAATAGTAGCTAAGTCCGTTCATAACTTTCCGAACGATCCAATAGTAGCTAAGTCCGTTCATAACTTTCCGAACGATCCAATAGTAGCTAAGTCCGTTCATAACTTTCCGAACGACCCAATAGTAGCTAAGTCCGTTCATAACTTTCCGAACGACCCAATAGTAGCTAAGTCTGTTCATAACTTTCCGAACGATCCAATAGTAGCTAAGTCCGTTCATAACTTTCCGAACGACCCAATAGTAGCTAAGTCCGTTCATAACTTTCCGAACGACCCAATAGTAGCTAAGTCTGTTCATAACTTTCCGAACGATCCAATAGTAGCTAAGTCCGTTCATAACTTTCCGAACGACCCAATAGTAGCTAAGTCCGTTCATAACTTTCCAGACGATCCAATAGTAGCTAAGTCTGTTCATAACTTTCCGAACGATCCAATAGTAGCTAAATCCGTTCATTACTTTCCGAACGATCCAATAGTAGCTAAGTCCGTTCATAACTTTCCGAACGATCCAATAGTAGCTAAGTCCGTTCATAACTTTCCGAACGATCCAATAGTAGCTAAGTCCGTTCATAACTTTCCGAACGACCCAATAGTAGCTAAGTCCGTTCATAACTTTCCGAACGACCCAATAGTAGCTAAGTCTGTTCATAACTTTCCGAACGATCCAATAGTAGCTAAGTCCGTTCATAACTTTCCGAACGACCCAATAGTAGCTAAGTCCGTTCATAACTTTCCGAACGACCCAATAGTAGCTAAGTCTGTTCATAACTTTCCGAACGACCCAATAGTAGCTAAGTCTGTTCATAACTTTCCGAACGATCCAATAGTAGCTAAGTCCGTTCATAACTTTCCGAACGATCCAATAGTAGCTAAGTCCGTTCATAACTTTCCGAACGACCCAATAGTAGCTAAGTCCGTTCATAACTTTCCAGACGATCCAATAGTAGCTAAGTCTGTTCATAACTTTCCGAACGATCCAATAGTAGCTAAATCCGTTCATTACTTTCCGAACGATCCAATAGTAGCTAAGTCCGTTCATAACTTTCCGAACGATCCAATAGTAGCTAAGTCCGTTCATAACTTTCCGAACGATCCAATAGTAGCTAAGTCCGTTCATAACTTTCCGAACGACCATATAATAGCTAAGTCCGTTCATAACTTTTCGAACGACCCAATAGTAGCTAAGTCCGTTCATAACTTTCCGAACGACCCAATAGTAGCTAAGTCCGTTCATAACTTTCCGAACGACCCAATAGTAGCTAAGTGTGTTCATAACTTTCCGAACGATCCAATAGTAGCTAAGTCCGTTCATAACTTTCCGAACGACCCAATAGTAGCTAAGTCCGTTCATAACTTTCCGAACGACCCAATAGTAGCTAAGTCTGTTCATAACTTTCCGAACGACCCAATAGTAGCTAAGTCTGTTCATAACTTCCGAAAGACCCAATAGTAGCTAAGTCTGTTCATAACTTTCCGAACGATCCAATAGTAGCTAAGTCCGTTCATAACTTTCCGAACGACCCAATAGTAGCTAAGTCCGTTCATAACTTTCCGAACGACCCAATAGTAGTTAAGTCTGTTCATAACTTTCCGAACGACCCAATAGTAGCTAAGTCCGTTCATAACTTTCCGAACGACCCAAGAGTAGCTAAGTCTGTTCGTAACTTTCCGAACGACCCAATAGTAGCTAAGTCTGTTCATAACTTTCCGAACGACCCAATAGTAGCTAAGTCTGTTCATAACTTTCCGAACGATCCAATAGTAGCTAAGTCCGTTCATAACTTTCCGAACGACCATATAATAGCTAAGTCCGTTCATAACTTTTCGAACGACCCAATAGTAGCTAAGTCCGTTCATAACTTTCCGAACGACCCAATAGTAGCTAAGTCCGTTCATAACTTTCCGAACGACCCAATAGTAGCTAAGTGTGTTCATAACTTTCCGAACGATCCAATAGTAGCTAAGTCCGTTCATAACTTTCCGAACGATCCAATAGTAGCTAAGTCCGTTCATAACTTTCCGAACGACCCAATAGTAGCTAAGTCCGTTCATAACTTTCCAGACGATCCAATAGTAGCTAAGTGTGTTCATAACTTTCCGAACGATCCAATAGTAGCTAAATCCGTTCATTACTTTCCGAACGATCCAATAGTAGCTAAGTCCGTTCATAACTTTCCGAACGATCCAATAGTAGCTAAGTCCGTTCATAACTTTCCGAACGATCCAATAGTAGCTAAG
This sequence comes from Sepiola atlantica, assembly GCA_963556195.1. Lineage (NCBI taxonomy): Eukaryota > Metazoa > Mollusca > Cephalopoda > Sepiida > Sepiolidae > Sepiola > Sepiola atlantica. Next base: position 8,644,566 of record OY744555.1, on the reverse strand, counting down.
TCCGTTCATAACTTTCCGAACGACCCAATAGTAGCTAAGTCCGTTCATAACTTTCCGAACGACCCAATAGTAGCTAAGTCTGTTCATAACTTTCCGAACGATCCAATAGTAGCTAAGTCCGTTCATAACTTTCCGAACGACCCAATAGTAGCTAAGTCCGTTCATAACTTTCCGAACGACCCAATAGTAGCTAAGTCTGTTCATAACTTTCCGAACGATCCAATAGTAGCTAAGTCCGTTCATAACTTTCCGAACGACCCAATAGTAGCTAAGTCCGTTCATAACTTTCCAGACGATCCAATAGTAGCTAAGTCTGTTCATAACTTTCCGAACGATCCAATAGTAGCTAAATCCGTTCATTACTTTCCGAACGATCCAATAGTAGCTAAGTCCGTTCATAACTTTCCGAACGATCCAATAGTAGCTAAGTCCGTTCATAACTTTCCGAACGATCCAATAGTAGCTAAGTCCGTTCATAACTTTCCGAACGACCCAATAGTAGCTAAGTCCGTTCATAACTTTCCGAACGACCCAATAGTAGCTAAGTCTGTTCATAACTTTCCGAACGATCCAATAGTAGCTAAGTCCGTTCATAACTTTCCGAACGACCCAATAGTAGCTAAGCCCGTTCATAACTTTCCGAACGACCCAATAGTAGCTAAGTCTGTTCATAACTTTCCGAACGACCCAATAGTAGCTAAGTCTGTTCATAACTTTCCGAACGATCCAATAGTAGCTAAGTCCGTTCATAACTTTCCGAACGATCCAATAGTAGCTAAGTCCGTTCATAACTTTCCGAACGACCCAATAGTAGCTAAGTCCGTTCATAACTTTCCAGACGATCCAATAGTAGCTAAGTCTGTTCATAACTTTCCGAACGATCCAATAGTAGCTAAATCCGTTCATTACTTTCCGAACGATCCAATAGTAGCTAAGTCCGTTCATAACTTTCCGAACGATCCAATAGTAGCTAAGTCCGTTCATAACTTTCCGAACGATCCAATAGTAGCTAAGTCCGTTCATAACTTTCCGAACGACCCAATAGTAGCTAAGTCCGTTCATAACTTTCCGAACGACCCAATAGTAGCTAAGTCTGTTCATAACTTTCCGAACGATCCAATAGTAGCTAAGTCCGTTCATAACTTTCCGAACGACCCAATAGTAGCTAAGTCCGTTCATAACTTTCCGAACGACCCAATAGTAGCTAAGTCCGTTCATAACTTTCCGAACGACCCAATAGTAGCTAAGTCTGTTCATAACTTTCCGAACGACCCAAGAGTAGCTAAGTCTGTTCATAACTTTCCGAACGACCCAATAGTAGCTAAGTCTGTTCATAACTTTCCGAACGATCCAATAGTAGCTAAGTCCGTTCATAACTTTCCGAACGACCCAATAGTAGCTAAGTCCGTTCATAACTTTCCGAACGACCCAATAGTAGCTAAGTCCGTTCATAACTTTCCGAACGACCCAATAGTAGCTAAGTCCGTTCATAACTTTCCGAACGACCCAATAGTAGCTAAGTCCGTTCATAACTTTCCGAACGACCCAATAGTAGCTAAGTCTGTTCATAACTTTCCGAACGACCCAATAGTAGCTAAGTCTGTTCATAACTTTCCGAACGATCCAATAGTAGCTAAGTCCGTTCATAACTTTCCGAACGACCCAATAGTAGCTAAGTCCGTTCATAACTTTCCGAACGACCCAATAGTAGCATAGTCCGTCCATAACTTCCGACCGACCCAATAGTAGCTAAGTCCGTCCATAACTTCCGACCGACCCAATAGTAGCTAAGTCCGTTCATAACTTCCGAACGACCCAATAGTAGCTAAGTCCGTTCATAACTTCCAAACGACCCAATAGTAGTTAAGTCGGTTCATAACTTTCCGAACGATCCAATAGTAGCTAAGTCCGTTCATAACTTTCCGAACGATCCAATAGTAGCTAAGTCCGTTCATAACTTTCCGAACGATCCAATAGTAGCTAAGTCCGTTCATAACTTTCCGAACGACCCAATAGTAGCTAAGTCCGTTCATAACTTTCCGAACGACCCAATAGTAGCTAAGTCTGTTCATAACTTTCCGAACGATCCAATAGTAGCTAAGTCCGTTCATAACTTTCCGAACGACCCAATAGTAGCTAAGTCCGTTCATAACTTTCCGAACGACCCAATAGTAGCTAAGTCTGTTCATAACTTTCCGAACGACCCAATAGTAGCTAAGTCTGTTCATAACTTTCCGAACGATCCAATAGTAGCTAAGTCCGTTCATAACTTTCCGAACGATCCAATAGTAGCTAAGTCCGTTCATAACTTTCCGAACGACCCAATAGTAGCTAAGTCCGTTCATAACTTTCCAGACGATCCAATAGTAGCTAAGTCTGTTCATAACTTTCCGAACGATCCAATAGTAGCTAAATCCGTTCATTACTTTCCGAACGATCCAATAGTAGCTAAGTCCGTTCATAACTTTCCGAACGATCCAATAGAAGCTAAGTCCGTTCATAACTTTCCGAACGATCCAATAGTAGCTAAGTCCGTTCATAACTTTCCGAACGACCCAATAGTAGCTAAGTCCGTTCATAACTTTCCGAACGACCCAATAGTAGCTAAGTCTGTTCATAACTTTCCGAACGATCCAATAGTAGCTAAGTCCGTTCATAACTTTCCGAACGACCTAATAGTAGCTAAGTCCGTTCATAACTTTCCGAACGACCCAATAGTAGCTAAGTCCGTTCATAACTTTCCGAACGACCCAATAGTAGCTAAGTCTGTTCATAACTTTCCGAACGACCCAAGAGTAGCTAAGTCTGTTCATAACTTTCCGAACGACCCAATAGTAGCTAAGTCTGTTCATAACTTTCCGAACGATCCAATAGTAGCTAAGTCCGTTCATAACTTTCCGAACGACCCAATAGTAGCTAAGTCCGTTCATAACTTTCCGAACGACCCAATAGTAGCTAAGTCCGTTCATAACTTTCCGAACGACCCAATAGTAGCTAAGTCCGTTCATAACTTTCCGAACGACCCAATAGTAGCTAAGTCCGTTCATAACTTTCCGAACGACCCAATAGTAGCTAAGTCTGTTCATAACTTTCCGAACGACCCAATAGTAGCTAAGTCTGTTCATAACTTTCCGAACGATCCAATAGTAGCTAAGTCCGTTCATAACTTTCCGAACGACCCAATAGTAGCTAAGTCCGTTCATAACTTTCCGAACGACCCAATAGTAGCATAGTCCGTCCATAACTTCCGACCGACCCAATAGTAGCTAAGTCCGTCCATAACTTCCGACCGACCCAATAGTAGCTAAGTCCGTTCATAACTTCCGAACGACCCAATAGTAGCTAAGTCCGTTCATAACTTCCAAACGACCCAATAGTAGTTAAGTCGGTTCATAACTTTCCGAACGACCCAATTGTAGCTAAGTCCGTTCATAACTTTCTGAACGACCCAATAGTAGTTAAGTCCGTTCATAACTTTCCGAACGATCCAATAGTAGCTAAGTCCGTTCATAACTTTCCGAACGACCCAATAGTAGCTAAGTCCGTTCATAACTTTCCGAAAGACCCAATAGTAGCTAAGTCTGTTCATAACTTTCCGAACGACCCAATAGTAGCTAACTCTGTTCATAACTTTCCGAACGACCCAATAGTAGCTAAGTCTGTTTATAACTTTCCGAACGATCCAATAGTAGCTAAGTCTGTTCATAACTTTCCGAACGACCCAATAGTAGCTAAGTCCGTTCATAACTTTCCGAACGACCTAATAGTAGCTAAGTCTGTTCATAACTTTCCGAACGATCCAATAGTAGCTAAGTCCGTTCATAACTTTCCGAACGACCCAATAGTAGCTAAGTCCGTTCATAACTTTCCGAACGATCCAATAGTAGTTAAGTCCGTTCATAATTTTCCGAACGACCCAATTGTAGCTAAGTCCGTTCATAACTTTCTGAACAACCCAATAGTAGTTAAGTCCGTTCATAACTTTCCGAACGATCCAATAGTAGCTAAGTCCGTTCATACCTTTCCGAACGACCCAATAGTAGCTAAGTCCGTTCATAACTTTCCGAAAGACCCAATAGTAGCTAAGTCTGTTCATAACTTTCCGAACGACCCAATAGTAGCTAAGTCTGTTCATAACTTTCCGAACGATCCAATAGTAGCTAAGTCCGTTCATAACTTTCCGAACGACCCAATAGTAGCTAAGTCCGTTCATAACTTTCCGAACGACCCAATAGTAGTTAAGTCCGTTCATAACTTTCCGAACGATCCAATAGTAGCTAAGTCCGTTCATAACTTTCCGAACGACCCAATAGTAGCTAGGTCTGTTCATAACTTTCCGAACGACCCAATAGTAGCTAAGTTTGTTCATAACTTTCCGAACGACCCAATAGTAGCATAGTCCGTTCATAACTTTCCGAACGACCCAATAGTAGTTAAGTCCGTTCATAACTTTTCGAACGATCCAATAGTAGCTAAGTCCGTTCATAACTTTCCGAACGACCCAATAGTAGCTAAGTCCGTTCATAACTTTCCGAACGACCCAATAGTAGCTAAGTCCGTTCATAACTTTCCGAACGACCCAATAGTAGCTAAGTCTGTTCATAACTTTCCGAACGATCCAATAGTAGCTAAGTCCGTTCATAACTTTCTGAACGACCCAATAGTAGCTAAGTCTGTTCATAACTTTCCGAACGACCCAATAGTAGCTAAGTCCGTTCATAACTTTCCGAACGACCCAATAGTAGCTAAGTCCGTTCATAACTTTCCGAACGACCCAATAGTAGCTGAGTCTGTTCATAACTTTCCGAACGACCCAATAGTAGCATAGTCCGTTCATAACTTTCCGAACGACCCAATAGTAGCTAAGTCCGTTCATAACTTTCCGAACGATCCAATAGTAGCTAAGTCCGTTCATAACTTTCCGAACGACCCAATAGTAGCTAAGTCCGTTCATAACTTTCCGAACGACCCAATAGTTGCTAAGTCCTTTCATAACTTTCCGAACGACCCAATAGTAGCTAAGTCCGTTCATAACTTTCCGAACGACCTAATAGTAGCTAAGTCTGTTCAAAATTTTCCGAACGACCCAATAGTAGCTAAGTTAGTTCAGAACTTTCCGAACGACCCAATAGTAGCTAAGTCCGTTCATAACTTTCCGAACGACCCAATAGTAGCTAAGTCCGTTCATAACTTTCCGAACGACCCAATAGTAGCTAAGTCTGTTCATAACTTTCCAAACGACCCAATAGTAGCTAAGTCTGTTCAGAACTTTCCGAACGACCCAATAGTAGCTAAGTCCGTTCATAACTTTCCGAACGACCCAATAGTAGCTAAGTCCGTTCATAACTTTCCGAACGACCCAATAGTAGCTAAGTCCGTTCATAACTTTCCGAACGACCCAATAGTAGCTAAGTCCGTTCATAACTTTCCGAACGACCCAATAGTAGCATAGTCCGTTCATAACTTTCCGAACGACCCAATAGTAGCTAAGTCCGTTCATAACTTTCCGAACGATCCAATAGTAGCTAAGTCCGTTCATAACTTTCCGAACGACCCAATAGTAGCTAAGTCCGTTCATAACTTTCCGAACGACCCAATAGTAGCTAAGTCCGTTCATAACTTTCCGAACGACCCAATAGTAGCTAAGTCCGTTCATAACTTTCCGAACGACCTAATAGTAGCTAAGTCTGTTCAGAACTTTCCGAACGACCCAATAGTAGCTAAGTCTGTTCAGAACTTTCCGAACGACCCAATAGTAGCTAAGTCCGTTCATAACTTTCCGAACGACCCAATAGTAGCTAAGTCCGTTCATAACTTTCCGAACGACCTAATAGTAGCTAAGTCTGTTCATAACTTTCCAAACGACCCAATAGTAGCTAAGTCTGTTCAGAACTTTCCGAACGACCCAATAGTAGCTAAGTCCGTTCATAACTTTCCGAACGACCTAATAGTAGCTAAGTCCGTTCATAACTTTCCGAACGACCCAATAGTAGCTAAGTCCGTTCATAACTTTCCGAACGAATCAATAGTAGCTAAGTCCGTTCATAACTTTCCCAACGACCCAATAGTAGCTAAGTCCGTTCATAACTTTCCGAACGACCCAATAGTAGCTAAGTCCGTTCATAACTTCCGAACGACCCAATAGTAGCTAAGTCCGTTCATAACTTTCCGAACGACCCAATACTAGCTAAGTCCGTTCATAACTTTCCGAACGACCCAATAGTAGCTAAGTCCGTTCATAACTTTCCGAACGACCCAATAGTAGCTAAGTCCGTTCATAACTTTCCGAATTACCCAATAGTAGCTAAGTCCGTTCATAACTTACCGAACGACCCAATAGTAGATAAGTCCGTTCATAACTTTCCGAACGACCCAATAGTAGCTAAGTCCGTTCATAACTTTCCGAACGACCTAATAGTAGCTAAGTCTGTTCAGAACTTTCCGAACGACCCAATAGTAGCTAAGTCCGTTCATAACTTTCCGAACGACCCAATAGTAGCTAAGTATGTTCATAACTTTCCAAACGACCCAATAGTAGCTAAGTCTGTTCAGAACTTTCCGAACGACCCAATAGTAGCTAAGTCCGTTCATAACTTTCCGAACGACCCAATAGTAGCTAAGTCCGTTCATAACTTTCCGAACGACCCAATAGTGGCTAAGTCCGTTCATAACTTTCCGAACGACCCAATAGTAGCTAAGTCCGTTCATAACTTCCCGAACGACCCAATAGTAGCTAAGTCCGTTCATAACTTTCCGAACGACCCAATAGTAGCTAAGTCCGTTCATAACTTTCCGAACGACCCAATAGTAGCTAAGTCCGTTCATAACTTTCCGAATGACCCAATAGTTGCTAAGTCCGTTCATAACTTTCCGAACGACCCAATAGTAGCTAAGTCCGTTCATAACTTTCCGAACGACCCAATAGTAGTTAAGTCCGTTCATAACTTTCCGAACGACCCAATAGTAGCTAAATCCGTCCAGAACTTTTCGAACGACCTAATAATATCTTACGCCCAAAGTGCATTTCAAAGATTCTTCAACTTTTTATGATTTCATGGATTTGATTCGTTATTTGTCATTCACTTATAGTTCAATTCTATAGTCCCATCATGATACTTGGTCATATATTTATCTCGTTAACTGCTATTAATATTTGTCAACTATCTTTAAAATCCAACTAGTCAACAGTGTTGGGTGGGAAAGTTGTCTTAAAGCGAAGGAATAAGAACTCAGACTTCTTCTGATTTGTCAACGATTTTTTCCAGTCCGATCAATATTTGTTCTCATTTCGCTCTTGAAAATGGCCGCCATACACAGCGAGCGCTTTGAACTGTGTACGTACGAGCATTTATCATCATAGATCCCAAGAAAAGATAACGCATACAACATTAACAGAAATAACACGAGACAATCTCAACACTCGGTGTATTTTAGTTCAAGGGTCAAATGTAGTTAAAGGGTGATATCTATGGGGATCAGAAACGTTTGAACATTCGGTTGCATTTTCTTTTGAATAATTGAATAAAGATTCTATTTATCATAATACATGCAGCAGAGGGTTAGGCATCTTATTTCATTTGTTGCGATGGAAAATAGATCGTCTGAGTCAAGAGAAAAGTTTCTATTAAGTGCTTGATCTATTGTGGTAGCGAATGTCATAGTTTTTGCTATCGGACCGATTTTTAAAAAAAGCACAACACATTTTCATGGTTCAATTCTTTTATTGTATCTCTTGTCAAGTAGACACTGTGTGAATCATGGTATTAATAGGCCATTTTACTTAGAATCGAACATTTTTCAGACGCCAACGAGTGAGTCTGATAAGTCTGAAGTGGCCACGAAACAGAAAACATAGAACAATAGCAATACCAACGGTCACACTAAAATGCCCATATATAGGCAACAACAAACACACATAATAGATGAATTGTAAGCCACGGCCATCAGCCAGAATATGACCAAATTTGACCTAATCCCCATGCAAACCCCTAACCCTAACCCTAACCCTAATCCTAATCCTAACCCTAACCCTAACCCTAACCCTAACCCTAACCCTAATAATAACCCTAACCCTAACCCTAATTCTAACCCTAACCCTTACCCTAATCCTAACTCTAACCCTAACCCTAACCCTAACCCTAACACTAATCCTAACCCTAACCCTAATCCTTTACCCTAATCCTAACCCTAACCCTAATCCTAACTCTAATCCTAACCCTAACCCTAACCCTAATAATAACCCTAACCCTAACCTTTACCCTAATTCTAACCCTAACCCTTACCCTAATCCTAACCCTAACCCTAACCCTAACCCTAATCCTTTACCCTAATCCTAACCCTAACCCTAACCCTAATCCTAACCTTAACCCTAACCCTAATCCTAACTCTAATCCTAACCCTAACCCTAACCCTTACCCTAATTCTAACCCTAACCCTTATCTTAATCCTAACTCTAACCCTAACCCTAACCCTAATCCTAACCCTAACCCTAACCCTTACCCTAACCCTAATCCTAACCCTAACCCTAACCCTAACCCTAACCCTAACCCTAACCCTAATCCTAACCCTAACCCTAACCCTAATCCTAACCCTAATCCTAACCCTAATCCCAATACAAAAATGTCGTGCTCTAATCTTCGGACGGGCCCTAGCCTCCCCCTCCCCTCCGCGTCTTATCATGACATCATCAGATGCAAGTAATATTTCTTGGTAGAATTCCCAGTCTGACTTTTCTCCGCTTACATCCGCGTCAGTTCTATGATAAATAGACGCAAGGCCTCGTTTTCTGTTACGAGGGGTTTCATTGGATCATATATACCCCTGATATTTTCCCGAAACATTCGTTAATCAATTAAATAAAATATTTTTGAGGAAAGGGACTGAATTTGTCCCTTTCACAAACATTACCCGTAACGACGACCGCCCCCTAAGAGAAAAAAAATATATAAAAAAAGTAAAGTATCTTTTCCGTTTGTATATTATTTCAACTGATTTCGACTTACGAACGAACTATTACTGTTAAAAAAGGAATATTAAAAAGAAGGAATGCAGAGTCAATTAGTTTCATAACTTATCCAGTCGTATCTAAAAATATCGGGCCCCATCCATAATATAACAGTTTCATAACTTATCCAGTCGCTGAAATGTGAGAGAAAATAAAAATAAAACTGATTTCGACTTACGAACGAACTATTACTGTTAAAAAAAAGGAATATTAAAAAGAAGGGATGCAGAGTCAATTAGTTTCATAACTTATCCAGTCGCTGAAATGTGAGAGAAAATAAAAATAAAAACGAGTAAATGTTCTCTTTTTAGTTTGAGCGCGTGTTCTTTCTGTGAGTGCGTAGTCATTTCTCTCTGTCTTGTCTCGTAAAAAAAATAGCTAACATGTTTTCTCTTTTTTAAGTATATTTTCCGTACGTATCTTTCAAAACTGCTTTCCACTTACGAACGAACTATAACTGTTAAAACTGACAACTCAGTAATATATAAACGTAATTACGTGTAAAAGCGATAAAAATGTTTCGTCAAAATTCAAGAACTTCGCAATTAATTTTGTTCTGTTTTTATGTACTGCAACTTTCGTTCAAAATTAATGCGTGTCTTTTTATTTGACAGTATTTTTACATTTTAAATCACAGTTTCCAGCTAACTGGTCGCTGCCGTTTCTCGTTTTTATTCTCTTATCTTTAAACATATATTCAATTTACTTATAGTTCGAGCTATATATATATATATATATATATATATATATATATATATATATATATATATATATATATATATAGAGAGAGAGAGAGAGAGAGAGAGAGAGAGAGAGAGAGAGAGAGTCTAAAGAAGCTTTGAGTCATTTTAAACAAAAAAAAGAAGTAAAATACAGTTTAAATTCCCAGCGAAACTAACTAAATCAAAGATATTGCAGACTTAACATTCGTTGGAAAATTCATAAATAAATAAATAAATGAATAAATAAGTAAATAAAATAAAAAGGGGGGTTAAGTATCTAACAGTGAAACAAAAACAGGAGACCTTAAACGTCTAATATTAACACGGGGATCATCAGTTGTTTACCATGTAACTGTTTCGGAGATTTAAAAACAGGACAGTTATAATATTCATGGCTCACCAATGGTACTGATTAAACAACCATTTCCCCAATAATCAAGTGTCGAAATAATTCAGCTTAAAAATTCACTAATATATACATTAATAAATAATAATAATAATAATAATAATGAAATTATAATATTAATAATATATTACCCTTTAGACTACCGCGTAATATGCTAATTTGCATATCAAATAACATTAATAATAATAATAATAATAATAATAATAATAATAATAATAATAATAATAATGATATCTAAACACTACACCCAAGAACCATTCTGCGATATGGTAGCTAGAAATATATATATATATATATATATATATATATATATATATATATATATATATATATATATATATATATATACATGGAGAGAGAGAGAGAATGGTAGTTTGCTTGAAGCATTGCTGGGATTAGTAGTAGTAATGTTTTTAAGAGGCTGAGGGCAATGCAAATTCCGGATAAGATGTAAGCTGGAAAGAACAAAAATAATAAATCGAATGCGAAATGTGACTTACTATTTACTTTTTCTTAAAATCTTACATAACAGCAAGTGTGGTGTTAGCTGTTTGTGTGATGTCTGGATGATTATAAAAATCATTTATTTAATATTTTGGGAAAAGAAACTTCCCTTTGTCAAAAATAATAAACACCAGAGGAAAATTCCGTCCGTGCAGAGAATCTTCCAAAATGGATGACAGAAGAGAGAGACAGCGTAGCAGCAAACCAGTCCCGCAGAGAATAGAAATTAATAAGTTTTAAAGTTATGTTATGTATATAAATGTGGTGTTCAAAAATATGTATGTAATATTGGATAAATGATAGGTATTGTATGGTGATAGATTAACTGTAAGTTTTAAATAATATATATATTTTTTATTTATTTATATTTTAATTATTTACGTTTTATTTTCGGTGTGTTTTGTTTTCGTATTTTTCGTATTCCAAAATAAGACTTCCAGCGGTGTTTCCGGCAGTGGATGGATCGGTGGGCTAAGTGTGTGCAAGCAAAAGAGGTCTACTTTGAAGGGGATTAGGGTCCCAACCCCGTCACGTATTTGAAATATTTTTTTCTGGCCTAAGGTAGGATGTCTTTAGGACAGGACTCGTATATATATATATATATATATATATATATATATATATATATATATATATATATATATATATATATATATGTGTGTGTGTGTGTGTGTATGCGTGTGTATTGCAAGCATGAAGGGAAGACGAATTCTATCGTTCATGATTAAAAGTTAATGAAGAGGAGAAAATAATAATAATAATAATAATAATAATAATAATAATAATAATAATAATAATAATAATAATAATAATAATAATAATATGCCAGCCGACCGGTTTCGCCCTCTCTTAACAAAGGCTGTATCGAGGGATTTTATAAAAAAAACCAAGGGATTTAATAATAAAAAACGGGGTGAAAAAAGAGAGTACAGAAAATAAAATAGCGTTATGTTATATGTACAATGGAGGATGAATCTTTGATCACATCTAATCCCAATAGACATGGTGGGTAGGACGACGTTAAGATTGGATAGTAAGGTCCAACAGCACATTCCGAGTAGGATCAGGAAGTGAACCTTCCGATTAACGGACGTTCAAAACAACACATACGTGTCTTCTATTACAGACCATTTACTTAAAAACCTGCCGTGTGCTAGGAATGTTTGTATGGACTCCTTCACCATTCTCAGTCATGCTCACTCATTATACCATCTCAAAATCTTGGAGATAATCCACGTTCGTCTTAAACGTCCCTCCCTTTGCAAGCAAAGGGAATATCTATTTTGAACCGCGTGCTACACACGGCGACATATCAACATTAACTGTCGATAACATCAAAGCGAATTTCAACTTGACTGCAATAAATATGTCTCAATTAAACGAAAAAAGAAGAGGAAGAAAATATGCTTATACTTTTGACAACGTCTGTTGATTCAGACCGAGAGAGAAGAGATAGGAAATAGAAAATAGAAAATAAAAAATAGAAATTCCTATTTTCTATTTCCTATCTCTTCTCTCTCGGTCTGAATCAACAGACGTTTTCTTTTCCTTTTTCTTTTCCTTCTTTTCCTTTATTTGTCTACCTTCCTATCACTTTACCCTACTCCCTTCATTATATGTCTCTATTTATTTATTTATTTGTCCTGTTTGTTTCAGATTTTAAATTTTAGATTTTTTAGATTTTTTTATTTTTGATTTTTAACGTCCCTAAATCACGGGACCCCTCAATTTTTAAAATGTTAAATTTCTTTTCTTTTCTTCTTCTTCTCTTTCTTTATCTCTCCATTTAATTCTCTCCAAAGATGATCTGAGGTTAAGATCGGATTCTAACTCTGCCTGATGAGATCTCAGTTTATAGTAACTGTTGATCGATAACATCGACATGCCAGTGTCGCAGATTTTCTACATGTCTGTGTAAATAAAAAAATTATCATATATATATATATATATATATATATATATATATATATATATATATATATATATATATATATATATATATATATATATATAAAAATGTATATAACTTTAACAAATAAAAGCTTTAAACAAATAAAAGTGAGATAATAAACGGATCACCGTAACGGAACACACACACACACGCACACACACACACACACACACACACACACATATATATATATATATATATATTAAATTAAATTTTAATTTTAATTTTTTTAATTTATTAAATTTATTAAATTTCAATTAGATGCTTAATAAAATGAACTTTAAATTTTATATCTATCTCGTGTGCATTCACGTTCTCATATTTGAAAGTGGACAACAACAACATCTCCTAAGCCCGTTTACATAAACAGAAGCCGTGGAAAATCCAAATCAAATAAGATCATGATATATAGACACACTGAAGAGGCCAAGTTTTCAATTGGCGAAATTATTTGTATCACTATAAACTAAAAAAAAAAAATGAAAGTTTATATAAAAAGAAAAAAAATCGGTTTCGATTTATTTTTCTTTTAAAATTGATATCGCATCTTTAACATGCTTCAAAGGTATTTATTTTACCTTATTCCTTATTAAATTTCAATTAGATGCTTAAAAAAAAAGAAAAAATATGAACTTTAAATTTTATATATATATATATATATATATACTTCTTTGTAGAATGGTAGGAAAAATCCCAGCAGAGTGCTCGATTAATTAAGAATTAAAGTTAAAAATTAAGAGCATAATATTTATTTATTCTGGTACAGAAAAATTAGTACAACATTCGTACCGTCGGTTTCAAGCACGGAAGGTCTTACCCATCCGGCTCTCTTCAGCTTCTGTTGTCATCTGTTTTGGAAATGTGAGGTCACATGACACTCTTGTTGGGACGCGTTATTTGCTCAGTGTGTTGTGTGTGTTTGTTTAAATTTGAATTTAGTGTAATAAGACCGTTGAGATTTAAAACACGAGGGAATTCAAGATTAAAGGGAATAAAAAAAGGGGGGGGGGGGTAAAAAATATATGAAAAAATATATATATATATAAATAAATATAAAAAACCTATATATATATAAAAACATCTCAATACTAAGAATAAAAGAATAAAAAAATAAAAAGAGAAAGAGTATAAAAAAGTATAACAAAGAATAAAAAAAGGGAATTAAAAAATAATAAGAAAATATAGAGAATAAAAATGTAGAGAATAAAGAGTGAGAGAGAGAGAAAGAATAAAAATAGAAAGAATAAAAATATATAATATAATAAATAAAAATAAAAATCAATTAAAAATGAATTTAAAGATTAAAAAATATTAATAATAATAAAAAATAAAATTAAAAATTAAAAATTAAAAATTAAAGATTAAAAACAAAAATAAAGAAAGGGTTTCTCTGAAATTCCCGTGAGCCAAATTATGAATTTGTATCATTAGCCGTTATATTTTTGAAGGTATGCGTTCTAAAAAACGGTTAGTGTGTAAAAATATTTTCCCCAGATTGGGGTGATTTTAATGAAGAAATTCGGATCTAAGGGAGCTAACTTAGTTGGAAATATGAAATATTTGAGTTTGTTAAAATGGGTTTGTAGATTTAGATTAATAAGTTAAATGATAAATAAATTAAATATTTTTGCATTATTGTATTTTGGTGAAAGTCGAAGTTTTTGCTCTTGGAATTTATGTGGATATAGTTTGTTTAAACTAGTAACTGATAAATAAATTAAATATTTTTGTATTTTTGTGAAGGTCGGAGTTTTTGCTCTTGAAGTTTAAGTGGATATAGGTTGATGAGGTATTTGTTCGTTTTTATTGTGTTTATATTAGTAGAGGGGGGGTAGTTAGACATTATGTGAATCGGTCAGACCAGTTTATAAGCAATGCTTGTCTCTTGTGGGCACATCCCCTGAATATTTCATCGCGGACATTTAAACAGGCTGTATTCGGATCGATGATGGCCTTTGAGATGTGGTATTTTTCAGCGTCACATAGAGGACATCTGTTTATGGCTGGAGAGAAGGATGGTTTTCTCTCAATTATTTTCCATTTGATGGTGAAGGGTGTATTATCTTCTTTAAGCTGCCATATTCGGGTCGCGAGTGCCGTATTAGCCTTGTTTTTGTATCTGAAGGAGTTTCTGTGTGCGTATAGCCTTTGTTTGAAGCTTCCCTTCGTCATCCCAATATATTTTTCTGCATTACTGGTATTCTGGTCTGTGACGGTTGCTTCATAAATGATTGAATTGATTTTGCAATTTCCCTCCAGGGGGCAGTTGTTTTTGTCTTGGCATGAGCAGCCTGCGTTTGTAATTGTTTTGGGTTCTGCAGAGATAATTTTTCTTATTGAAGGGGCAGTGGAATAGCTGACCTTAACAGAATTTCTGTTAAAAAGTTTGTGTAATTCATTTGTGGGTGGGAAGTGTTTGTCGAGTAACTTGAGGAAAAGTTGGCCTACCTTTGTTTTGGTATTGGTCGAATAGGGTGGGGAAAACCAGATCACCGATCTCCTTCTATTGCGGGTCCCCCGTGGTTGGTCTCGGTTGGGGGTGTATGAGATTTCTTCTCTGAACCCGCTGTCGCGGAGTGCTTTGTTGTAATATGGTCCCGAAATTTTCAACCAAGCAGCACCATATTACAACAAAGCACTCCGCGACAGCGGGTTCAGAGAAGAAATCTCATACACCCCCAACCGAGACCAACCACGGGGGACCCGCAATAGAAGGAGATCGGTGATTTGGTTTTCCCCACCCTATTCGACCAATACCAAAACAAAGGTAGGCCAACTTTTCCTCAAGTTACTCGACAAACACTTCCCACCCACAAATGAATTACACAAACTTTTTAACAGAAATTCTGTTAAGGTCAGCTATTCCACTGCCCCTTCAATAAGAAAAATTATCTCTGCAGAACCCAAAACAATTACAAACGCAGGCTGCTCATGCCAAGACAAAAACAACTGCCCCCTGGAGGGAAATTGCAAAATCAATTCAATCATTTATGAAGCAACCGTCACAGACCAGAATACCAGTAATGCAGAAAAATATA
The DNA here is from genome assembly GCA_963556195.1 of Sepiola atlantica. Classification (NCBI taxonomy): domain Eukaryota; kingdom Metazoa; phylum Mollusca; class Cephalopoda; order Sepiida; family Sepiolidae; genus Sepiola; species Sepiola atlantica. Next base: position 8,628,941 of record OY744555.1, on the reverse strand, counting down.
TTGGGATGACGAAGGGAAGCTTCAAACAAAGGCTATACGCACACAGAAACTCCTTCAGATACAAAAACAAGGCTAATACGGCACTCGCGACCCGAATATGGCAGCTTAAAGAAGATAATACACCCTTCACCATCAAATGGAAAATAATTGAGAGAAAACCATCCTTCTCTCCAGCCATAAACAGATGTCCTCTATGTGACGCTGAAAAATACCACATCTCAAAGGCCATCATCGATCCGAATACAGCCTGTTTAAATGTCCGCGATGAAATATTCAGGGGATGTGCCCACAAGAGACAAGCATTGCTTATAAACTGGTCTGACCGATTCACATAATGTCTAACTACCCCCCCTCTACTAATATAAACACAATAAAAACGAACAAATACCTCATCAACCTATATCCACTTAAACTTCAAGAGCAAAAACTCCGACCTTCACAAAAATACAAAAATATTTAATTTATTTATCAGTTACTAGTTTAAACAAACTATATCCACATAAATTCCAAGAGCAAAAACTTCGACTTTCACCAAAATACAATAATGCAAAAATATTTAATTTATTTATCATTTAACTTATTAATCTAAATCTACAAACCCATTTTAACAAACTCAAATATTTCATATTTCCAACTAAGTTAGCTCCCTTAGATCCGAATTTCTTTCTTAAAATCACCCCAATCTGGGGAAAATATTTTTACACACTAACCGTTTTTTAGAACGCATACCTTCAAAAATATAACGGCTAATGATACAAATTCATAATTTGGCTCACGGGAATTTCAGAGAAACCCTTTCTTTATTTTTGTTTTTAATCTTTAATTTTTAATTTTTAATTTTTAATTTTATTTTTTATTATTATTAATATTTTTTAATCTTTAAATTCATTTTTAATTGATTTTTATTTTTATTTATTATATTATATATTTTTATTCTTTCTATTTTTATTCTTTCTCTCTCTCTCACTCTTTATTCTCTACATTTTTATTCTCTATATTTTCTTATTATTTTTTAATTCCCTTTTTTTATTCTTTGTTATACTTTTTTATACTCTTTCTCTTTTTATTTTTTTATTCTTTTATTCTTAGTATTGAGATGTTTTTTTATATATATAGGTTTTTTTATATTTATTTATATATATATATATTTTTTCATATATTTTTTACCCCCCCCTTTTTTTATTCCCTTTAATCTTGAATTCCCTCGTGTTTTAAATCTCAACGGTCTTATTACACTAAATTCAAATTTAAACAAACACACACAACACACTGAGCAAATAACGCGTCCCAACGAGAGTGTCATGTGACCTCACATTTCCAAAACAGATGACAACAGAAGCTGAAGAGAGCCGGATGGGTAAGACCTTCCGTGCTTGAAACCGACGGTACGAATGTTGTACTAATTTTTCTGTACCAGAATAAATAAATATATATATATATATATATATATATATAGGATATTAAACGGAACATGTATACATTTATGTAGGTCGTAACATTAATACAGCAGATTATGTAGTCGTTTATTCGTACAATGAAACAAAAAGAGTGTCGTATGATTCTGTCTTTTTAATTTGTTAAATGTAGTTTTAGTGTTAATATTGTTTGTTTTCTACCCAACTTCCCAACAAGATTGCGACGCGGGGCCATGCATCTTAGCGAGCATGTATATTGTCTGAATGGCGAGGCTCGCTAATATATTCTTCAATCGTCGATCACACCTCAAAAAATCTCTAAACGAGACTTGATTATAATCAAGATCACGTAAGCAAATGGTCGCCATTATGGCGGCCAATATCTCGTTTTGTTTCTTTCTTTTTCGCTTTACTTCTTTTTAGATGCATCCATGTGACACCCACGTGACACCTGAGTGGCAGATTTTCTTAGTTTGTTGGTCTGTCACGCTTAAGTTCAAATACCAATTTCAGCACTGAACGCGTAGATTGAATAAACGCATGCTATTTCAGTGTTCAATATTTTGCGAGAATACTCACTAGTATATAAAATGGTTAGTTGAGAATAACAGAAAATGAAAGCGGTAGAGCAGAAAAATATTTCTCCAGTCATTAAGAGGGTAACCCTAACCCCCATTTCACAACATTATTATTACTCCCATAAGTTCCCACCATTTCTCGGTCATAATACTAATCTTCCACATCTCTCAAACAGATCCAATTAGACGGTTTCAAACCATTTAAAATCCCTACAGAGTTACTGCCCTTAGACCGCCCGGATAATACCTTTATTTAAATTCATTCTGGGTTGATTTAAAGTCCTTTAATCCAGGATTTAAACACGAAATTAATTAATGTTGTTCCTTTTAAATCCCTTAAATCCGTAAACCCATATTCTCTCCCTAATTCCTTTAGAACACACATCATCAACCCCCAAAACAGTAACGGCCAAATATACAAAACTCATAATATTGACTCACGGGAATTATATAGAAATATTGTTTTTATTTTTTAATTTTTAATTTTTGTTTTTTATATATTTTTTTATATCTCTTTTTATACCTCTTTTTTTTAATCTCCTCCGGTTTAAATCTCAATTGTTACTTTTCCCCCTCCCCCTTTTTTTCAAACCTTATTAAACCTTCCTTACACTAAATTTAAACAAACATACACCACACTCTAAGCAAATAACGCGTCCAAACGAGAGTGACACGTCACTTCACATTTCCGAAACAGATGATAATAGAAGCTGAAGAGAGCCGGATGGTTAAGTCCTTCCGTGCTTGAAACCGACAGTACGAATGTTGCACTAATTTTTCTGTACCAAAATAAATAAATATTACGCTCTTAATTTTTAAAGTTTAATTTTAATTCTTAATTAATCGAGTACTCTGCTTGGATTTTCCCTACCATATTACAAAGAAGGGAGGGGGAGGGGAGACGAGGAGGGGAGAGAGGGAGGGGAGGGGTGGGGATAGGGGGAGGGGAGAGATGAGACAACAGAGTAAGACGGGTATATATATATATATATATATATATAAAATATATTAACACGAAATTACATAATCATCGATGCAATAATTTATTTCAACCTTGTGGTATTTTCAAGTGAGATGATTACATTTTTGAAAATGAGAAAAGAGAAATTCACACTCGACAATTCAAATATATATATATATATATATATATAGAGAGAGAGAGAGAGAGAGAGAGAGAGAGACAACATATCTAATACATATTTAGAGAGAGGGGGAAATTTGAAGCATACTTAATCTATAATTTTATAGGGGGGGACTACATGATTTATGACGAAAGGCAATATAGAGAGGGAAGAAAGGACCCTATATATATATAGAGAGAGAGAGGGGGGATGTGTAAAAAGGCAGGGAGGATATTCAATGTCCCTCAAGAAACGTGTCTAGATATCAGCAACCCTATCAATGGAAACTATGTATGATGATATCATTACGTTGGCTGATCAACCGGTCACATCTGGTATCTTTAACCCTTCGGGTGGCGTTTTCAGTGTTACCGCGTAATCAAAGGTACCGATTGAGGATCAAAATAATGTACCATCTCAATTGAATAAATATAAATATATATATATGCTCCTGCATAAGTAATTGAGCACTGTTAGATAATTTTTTTTGGGGGGGGGGCACTTTGTATTATAGAGATTTAGAATATATAAATGAACAGTGAAAAAACGAAAGGTGTGTGAGAGAGGGGTACCCAAGGGTGTGCGTTTTATTAGGGGAGGTGTCATGTTCGGCTTGTTCTGGCGTCCACTCATGTGCGTCCGTGTCTTTGCAATGTCCAAGGCTCATTAACCGGAATGTTTCCATAGGATTGTTGGCCAATGGAAGAGAGACACATTAGTTGTCTGTCCGTTACGAGGGGTAAAATGACGCCACGTGATTGTGGGAAGCTAACAGGAGGGAGGGGATGGAATCGCAAGGGGAAAAGGAAGGGGGGAGGAAGGAAAGGAAAGTAGAATAAAGAGAAGGGGGAATGGAAAAGGGGAAGAGTAAGAGGGACTAAAAAACAAAGAAAGGAAATGATCCAAGGGAGGTAGATAAGGATGGAACAGAAAGGAAGTTATATAAGTTATATAAGGAGGGGAATAGAGGGAAGAAAAACGAGAGAGGACAAAGAGAGAGGAAAGGTAGAGGAGGGGGAGGAACAGTAGGAGAAAAGAAAGAAGAGTTGGAAGACGTAAAGAAGGAAGGGGAGGGGGAAGGATGAAAGAAGAGGATGGGGGAAGGATGAAGGAAGGTATGAGAGAAAACGTAGTAAATGGGGAGAAAAGAAAGAAGAGGGGGAATAGAAAGAAAAGAAAAAAGAGAAGGTAGCTTAAAGGGAGAGAAAAAGTAAAAAAGAAGGCAAGAGGAGGTTAGGAAGGAAAGGAGGGGGAAATAAATGGAATAATTTGAAAATAGAGGAGGTAACGGAAACAGAGAAAAAAAGTGACGAAAAGAAGAAGAAAAGAAAGAAAAAGAAAAAGTCAAGAAAGAATAAAGAAAATAGAAAAGAAAGAAAGAAGGAAGGAAAAGACAAGGAAAAAAGACGATTAGATAAAAACGAGTAGTAGAAAGAAAGAAAGAAAGAAAAGAAAGAAAGAAAGAAAGAAAGAAAAAAAGAAGGGTGAAAAGAGGGAAAAAAAGAAAAAAGAAGTAAAAAAAAGAAAAAAGAAAAAAGAAAAAAAGAAAAAGAGAAAAAAGAAAAAAGAGAAAAAGGAAAAAAAAAGTTTTGAAAAAAAGAAAAAAAAAGAAAAAAAAGAACAAAGAACAAAAAGAGAAAAAAGAAAAAGAAAAAAGAAGAAAAAAGAAAAAAAAGAAAAATGAACAAAAAGAGACAAAAAACAAAAAGAGAAAAAAAGAAAAAAGAAGGAAAAAGAAAAAAAAGAAAAAAGAAGAAAAAAAAAATGAAAAGAAGAAAAAACGCAAGTGGAAAATCCGGAAAATAAAACAACTAAAAAAATCTCACGTCGAAGTCAATAAAAAAAAAAGTAACATGAAACATTGTTGCAAGTAAGTAGATAGAGAAAAAAAAATATTCTAGTCGTAATGGCGAATGTTTGCTTACGTGATTTGAGTGACAATTGGACTGAAATGCTTCATGTGTTTCGGCTCTTTATTCAAAGAGAAAACATAAAATCAATAAAGAAACAAGAGTTTTTCTCTTTTTGATTATCGAATATCAATCAAAACCGGTTCAAGTTCGACGAAGGTTCACTTTGATTGCCTTGACGGCATATCGACCCTTTTTCGCTCACTGCATAGAAGCATAATTTCTACAAAAAAAACAAAACGTTTCATTGACACATAGGGCATAAACACGTTGACACACCGGTTCTCATTAGATCACCGAAGTTAAGCAACGCTGAGTCGGTCAATACGAGATGGGTGACCATTTACGAACACTATGCGCTTTAAGTATGAGGACGTCAACACCCCCCTACAAGAACTGTAAAAGACCTAACGTCATCATCTTCTCCTAACCGGTACCACATGGGGAGCCGCAACCAAGACCCTGCAGATATCCACCCAAGCACTGGTTTTCTCAGCGGCCGAGTACTGCGCCCCGTTTGGTGCCGAAGTACCCACACCAAGAAAGTGGACGCAGCTCAAAACACCGTCATGCGCACAGTCTCTGGGACACTCCGCGCCACGCTGGTGAACCAACTACCGATCCTCTTCGGTATTGCCCCTCCCGCTATCCGAAGAGAAGCGACTGTCCTGGCACTGTCATGCAAGAGCAAGATCGACAAGAGACATTTGCTCCACGACATCATGAGCAAACCCCCCCACCACCACCAGTACGCCTCAAATCACACTACGCACTCTCCCAGCACGCGCATCAGCTTCTGGAAACCGTTCCAGACACCACCTCAAAGCAGATGTGGACCAAGAACCGCTGGAGGGAAGATTGGCAGCAGGCTGACCAACACCGACTGCACAGGTTCATCACCGACCCAGACGACATACCAGGGGCTTAGCTGCCACGAAGGCAATGGACCAATCTGAACTGTCTGAGAACTGGTGTGGGCCGTTTTTCTGCCACAATGAGAGACTGGGGTCTGAGAGAGGGTGCTGCCTGTTAATGTGGCCACCCAGAACAGACAGTTACGCACGTCATAGAGGAATGCCCGCTGTTCAAACCACCCAATGGCGAGCAGGGCATAGCGGACCTTGATGACGAGACGAGAACCTGGCTTGCCAAGACCGAGCTGCAGCTTCGAGGGAGCTCGCACAAGAAAGAAAAACCAAGATATACATGCGATTTTGATACTCCCACGTAACTTCTTCTTTCGGAGGAAGCCGGTACAACCCGCCCAGGGTGAATGCCGTACCAGGTACAGGTATGGTAGGGTTTCATTGTAAACGCTTCATTGAACGCAAGTTGTTATTTTACCAATATCTATTCTAATCATGTTTCGAATTTGGATTATTTGGATTATCTGGACTACTGTTCACATCTTGGTTGTTATTTTCACAACGTTTCGGCCGATTTAACACCCGAACCTTTTCATGTGCGTCTTGTCGTTGCAGATGTGAAAACAGTCAGCAGGAAGAGAGCTCCACAGGCCTGAAGTTATTTTTCTCCCTTTTTGATTTGTAATTTGCGTTTAATCAATTCTTTCCTTCTTTCTCATCTTTTTTCTTTCTTTCATTCTTTCCTTCTTTCTTTCTTTCTTTTTTCTTTCTTTCTTTTTTCTTTCTTTCTTTCTTTCTTTCTTTTATCCTAAGGTTTGTCCTTTTTTTCATAATTTCTTTATTATTAGCGCCCTTTCTCTCTCACTTCCTTTCTCTCTCTCTCTCTCCCCTTCTCACTGTCTCCTTTTGTCTCTCTCTATTTCTATCTCCCTCTGTTCAATCTAATAGAAAGAAAGAAAATGATAATAAAGTTATCTGCAGCGGATTTTCTAATCTTTTATTGAAATCGCTCCAGACAAGGCATGAAGCCACTTGAGGTAAGGAGCTAACAAGAACAAAAGATGATTATCGCAAAGACAGGAGATGCCTATTGACCTTAGTCTTGAAATGACCAAGGCTATAGGTAGGAAGAAAACAGTCAACAGGAAGAGAGTTCCACAAATTTGCAGTTCTTGTAATGAAGCTACTGGAATAGGAAGCTGTATTAGAATGATGTATCAAAATAGCGAATTGATGGAGACAACTAGACCAAGGAGTCAAACGAGCTGGAACAAAAGAAGCAGGGAATAGATTACGTAATTCTGAAGAACACATGTCATAATAGAAAAAGACTAAATCTAGCACCATCACGTGTGTTAGATAGAGGGTGCAGAGAAGAAGAAAGGGTATTGATTTACTCCTCTCCAGGAGTTAGGCACAAGGCCAGTTTTTATCTTACTCCCACAAGTAAGATATGACCCAAGGTCGGGTCGGGAAAGTGGGGTTTAAAAATTGCCTTGGCAGCCCCGTCGGCATTCCCCGGTAGGGGCGCCTCAGACAGTAAGCAATAAACTTACTCTTCCCCAAAGAGGGGAGGCGAAGCCTGGGAGGGTGGACCTCCTAGAACTGCACAGGACAGACCGGCGTAAATCAAGACCCGAAGGCCAAGACGATACCAGTCTATGGGGTGCAGTATCCATCGGAACAGATACTACACTTTGATGTTAGCCAAAAGGTCAAGAAGAGTTATTTATCTACCTCCCACAGCGGTAAGATGTGACACAAGGTCGGGAAAGTGGGGCTTGAAAAGCCAGCGCCCGAAAAGGTGAGCACTCTGACTGTTTAAAAATTGCCTGGGCAGCCCCGTCGGCATTCCCCGGTAGGGGCGCCTCAGGCAGTAAGCAATACACCTATTCCTCCCCAAAGAGGGGAGGCAAAGCCTGGGAGGGTGGACCTCCTAGAACTGCACAGGACCAGTCTCGTGCAGTATCCATCGGAACAGATACTACACTTTGATATTGGCCAAAAGGCCAAGAAGAGAAGAAGAAAGGGTAGAGTACATCAAATTACAGATACGTTTCTGCACCTTATCAAGAACCCTCAAATAGGACAGAGATCCACCGGCCAAATTTATGACAACAGGTTTGCTCGGATATTAATGATTAATAGCGGATATGATATATAAAATTATGTTCGCTGGATTTTTAAAGTTTTAGCTAACTAGAATTAAGCTGATGAATTAAATTTTCATTCTGACTAGTCAATTTCCATTAGTTATAGTTGTACCATGTTCTTTACATGTATTTCCCTACAAATTATTAAAAAACGACTTAATCTGGTTCGGAAGTTTGCTTATATGGAGACATTGTTAAATAAACACCTAACACATCTGTGAAGATGTATAACTCTTATTTTTCAAGAAAAGGTTAGCGTTTTTTTATTTGCATTCAAGGTCTGATACTGAACTTAACAAAAAGCATGGTGTTAGAACATAGGAATATATACAAAACAAATTTGAACGAAATCATTCCCAGGCAACACCGGGACGGTACAGCTAGTACGGTAATAAATAAATGATGCGAGGGTGAGAAAGAGAGCGAAATAGAAATATATAGAGATATAAATATAAAGAGCAGGACTTTATAATATTTTCTTTTTGATATTATATTATTTGGTCTGAGTTTGCCTTTACTTTAGGGGAGTTTGCTCTTTAATGTTCATGCGATGATTTTCTGATCATTCGACTTCGAATTTTCTGGGTATAGAGATTTGGACTTTATCTGTTATGTTCTTGGTGTTTACCTGACATTTTTATGAAGGTTTTTTGGGCGTGTATTCTCGCCTTGATATTGTATGATTTTTATTTGGCAACAAATTCGGAAGATGTGATTTTCGTGCCGCTGCTTACATCTTTTAAGGTATGTTTAGGATTTTCTCATAAACGCGCTAAAGTTTTTTGTTTGTTCCGAAATTGACATTAAATTAAAGACAGAAAAGACTGAGTGAGTGTTTAACAGTTTTGAAGATTAAAGGAGAGAGAGCAAGAGAAAGAGAAATAAAGAGAGAGAGAGAGAGAGAAAGGGATAGAAAGGGAGAGAGAGAGAGAAAAGGAGAAAGAAATAGAAAGAAAAAGAGAAGAAAGAGAGAGAGAGAAAGATAGATAGATAGAGAGAGAGAGATAGAGAGATAGAGAGAGAGAAAGAGAGAAAGAACGAGAGAGAGAAAGAACGAGAGAGAGAAAGAGAGAGAGAAAGAGAGAGAGAGAGAAAGAAAGAAAGAAAGAGAGAAAAATAGAAAGAGAGAGAGTGGACAAAGAAAAAGAAAAAGAAAAAGAGAAAGAACGAGTAAGAGAGAAAGAGAGATAGAGAGTTAGACAGCGAAAGAGATAGAGAGATAATAAAACGAGAGATACTGTTTAAAGGTTTTGACGATTAAAAGATAAAGAAAGATAGAAACATATATATATATATATATACATATATATATATATATATATATATATATATATATAAATATATATATATATAAATAAATATTGATACAGACATGTAAATCTGAGTTAAAAATCAAACTTTTTTCCTCCTGATAAGATCTTAGTTTCTAATAACTATTGATCGATAACATGGTCATGCCAGTGTAACGGCAATTTGTACATGTCTGTATAAACAACAAATAATTACCTAAATAGCTCTATGTATTGATTTACTCGGAACAGATACTACACTTTGATCTTAGCCAAAAGGCCAAGAAATATCTGTGTAGTATTGAGCATTTTTTATAAGCCCTGTTGAACTTCGGTGGATTTTTATCTTTTGGATGTCTACTTTACATAGATCACACACACACACACACACACACACACACACACACACACACACACATATATATATATATATATATATATATATATATATATATAGAGAGAGAGAGAGAGAGAGAGAGAGATAGAGAGAGATAGAGAGCGCGAGAGAGAGAGTGAGAGGACGAATGGTAATATAAATACATAGAAAGATATGCAGATAAAAAGAGAGAGGAAATAGGGAGAGAAAGCAAGAGAGCGATCGAGAGAGAAAGAAGAGAGAGAGAGAGAGAGAGAGAGAGAGAGAGAGAGAGAGAGAGGGAGCATTTTGACAATTCATAAGGAATAAAACAAAGGATCCATTTCATTTTTTATGGATTTGCTGATGCGAAATCGACGGTTCGGATCCATTTCATGTTTTTTACAATTAAACTGATTTGAATGTTTCCGCACCTTTCTTTCTCTCTATTTCTCTCTCTCTCCCCCTCTCTCTCTTTCTCTCCCCCCTCTCTCTCTTTCTCTCTGTTCCCCTCTCCATATTTCGTGCTACATATCCCTCTCTCCGTTTCTCTCTCTATTCCCCCTCTCTCTTTATATCTCTATCCTCCTTCTCTTTCTACCTCTCTATATCTTTCGCTCTCTCACTCTCTCTCTCTTTCTCTCCCTATCTCTCTTTCGCTTTCTCTACCCTTTTCCCTTTTATACCCGTCTCTCTTTCTCTCTTTTTTTTTTATCTATCCCCTCGCTTTTGCTCTTTTAATACTCTGTCTATTGCAAAACCCTCTCTCTATTCCCGCCTCTCACTTTCTCTCTCTTTCTCTCTCTCTCTCTCTTTCCTTCTCTATTTATGTCTCTCTGTTCATCTTTATATTCCTTCCTCTCTTTTCTCCCTCTTTTCCCCCCTTTTCTTCTCTCTCTATTACCCTCTATTTTTTCTCTATTTAGATCCCCTCTCTCTATTCCTTTTTCTCTCTCCCTCTTTCTATGCCCCTCTCTATCTTTCTCTCTATTCCTCTCGATCGCTTTTACTCTTTTAGAACTCTTTGTCCGTTGCTAATCCCCCTCTCTATCAATCCCCTTCCTATCTCCCTTTTTCTCGTTATGTTTGTCTCTTTCTCTCTCTCTTTCTCTCTCTCTCTCTCTCTCATCTCTCTTTTCTCTCTTTCTCGTCCCTCTCTTTCTTTCTCTCTTTCTCTCTCTCACTCTTTCTCCCTCTCTCATCTCTCTCTCTCTCTTTCTTTCTCTCTCTGTCTTTCTCTCTCTCTCTTTTTCTCTCGCTCTCTCTCTCTCTTTCTCTCTCTCTTTCTCTCTCTCTCTCTTTTTCTCTTTCTCTCTCTTTCTCTCTCTCTTTCTCTCTCTCTCATCTCTCTCGTCTCTCTCATCTCTCTCTTTCTCTCTCTCTCTTTTTCTCTCTCTCTCATCTCTCTCTCTCATCTCTCTCTTTCTCTCTCTATCTCTCATATCTCTCTCTCATCTCTCTAATATCTCTCTTTTTCTGTCTGTCTGTCTGTCTCTCTCTCTCTCTCTGATCTCTGATCTCCCTTTCTCTACGCATTCCTTTTATTGTCACTTTCTCTTACCCGTGTTTTCAATAGCCTAAACCTCCATTATCTCTCACCATCTCTCTTTCTTTCTTGTGAGCGTTCCATTTTACTTAACTCCCCACGAGGGTAAAATTAGACACACATTTTTGTATGTGGGAAATATCCACCACGCCCTAAAAGGGGCACTCTAGATTCTTCCTCCTTGACCGAGGACAGAAGAGACACAAAACGAGGCCAAGGCTTAAGCGTCTATGCATCTATTTATTACATTTCTTCCGTCTTATCTAACTCTTCTTCTATCCATCCAGCTGTCTATCGGTCTTTCCGTTTGCTAAAGATACACCCTGTCTCTCTTTATCGTGATATATCCGTGTCTGCTTCACCTTTCCTACTTTCTCTCACCCTCTGTCTTTTCGCTTTTCTTTTTTTCGCTCTAGAGTTCTCACTCTCTCTATCTGTAACTACATTTCTTCCGTCTATGCATCTATTTATTACATTTCTTCCGTCTTATCTAACTCTTCTTCTATCCATCCATCTGTCTATCGGTCTCTCCGTTTGTTAAAGATACATCCTGTCTCTCTTTATCGTGATATATCCGTGTCTGCTTGACCTTTCCTACTTTCTCTCACCCTCTGTCTTTTCGCTTTTCTTTTTTTCGCTCTAGAGTTCTCACTCTCTCTATCTGTAACTACATTTCCCCTCTCTTTCTCTCTCTCTCTCTCTTTTTCTCTCTCTCTTTCTCTCTCTTTCTCTCTCTTTCTCTCTCTATCTCTCTCTTTCTCTCTCTCTTTCTCTCTCTCTTTCTCTCTTTCTTTCTCTCTATCTGTCTCTCCCTCCTCTCTCTATCTCATACTCTCTCTCTCTCCATTATTCGCCGTATAAACTTGTACGTGTTTATATTTTCATTTGCTTTCCTTTCTCTTCCCCTCTTTCCAGTGGAATTTTCTCCCACGTTTCACCATCTAACTCAATACGCCATTCTATTTCGCTTTTCTACTATACCTCAGCCTTTTGGCTAAGATCAAAGTGTAGTGTCCGTTCCGATGGATACTACACCTTATAGACCGGTAGCGTCTTGGCCTTCGGGTCTTGATTCCGCCGGTCTGTGGGGTTGTTCTGTGCAGTTCTAGGAGGCCCACCCTCCCAGGCTTTGCATCTCCTCTTTGGGGTGGAGTAAGTTTATCGTTTACTGCCTGAAGCGCTCCTACCGAAGAATGCCGACGGGGCTGCCCAGGCATTTTTTGTAGGATAGAGTGCTCACCTTCTCGGGCGCTGGCTTTTCAAATCCCACTTTCTCGACCTTGTGTCACATCTAACTTTGTCTCCATCCCTTTCTGAACCTCTCTCCTTTCTCTATCTCCTCCCCTTCACCATCATTCTCCCCGTCTCAGTTTCTCCATCTTTTACTGTCCACCCCTCAAAAAGGACCCTTTCTCTACGTAATTCTCTCTCTCTCTCTCTCTCTCTATCTATCTATCTAGCTATCTATCTATCTATCTATCTATCTCTCTCTCTCTCTCTATATATATATATATTATTTCATGTGTCCACATAAAATGTTATAATGAGATAGAAATTTTTATGTATCAATTTTCAGTATTTACTTCAACAGTGCTCGATACGTAAGTAGAGCTAGGTAGTAAGTTATGAAAATATATTTATGGCAATTAAGCTGCACATAGGCTTCTGCGTTTCATCCCCGGAGGGAATCGTCAGGCTTAAATGCCATTGTATTCCGCTTTCTATTTAGCATTTTACCCTGACGATTTCCTCCGGAAATGAAACACGGAAGCCTCTGTGTAGCTTAGTTGCCATAAATATATTTTCATAACTTAGCATATATATATATATATATATATATATATATATATATATATATATATATATATATATGTTTTGGGCCGATATATTTGATGCTTTATATACTTTTATGTATTTTTATATATTTTTTTAATATATTTTCAAAGTTTAATTTTATTACCTACAGTAATATCATTGCGGTAATGGTCCTATGAGGAGAAGAATTTTTTTTTGAAAACTCATGAGTTAAGGACTTTAAAGAACTTTTCCTGAACTTTGAATTCTAATAAAATTTGATTCGCACCTTATTTTATTCTTTCACTTTATCTAGTGCTATTAATGCTCTATCCAGTATATTGAGCCTCAGTTTTATAAAAAATTAATTCGATAACGGTAAAAAAAACATAGGAAAAAGAAGAACGCACAACTAGATGTTACTGGCACGTGTTTACCTATTTTAGAAAATAAGAATAATAAAACGCGTGTCGAGAGACGTTAAAATGGGAAAAGGAGGGGAAAAAAGAAAAGGGATGGAAAATATGGATGAAATGTAGTAAAAAAGAAAAGTTACTTTAACCCAGACCGCAGTGGTGTAATATATTGCATTGTTTCAGTGCGGTTTTTGCCAGATGTTTGTGAAATTTTTGTAGTGCTAGACTTTTTTTTTTGTTGTGGATATTAAAGGCTTTGCGTTTTGCGTGAAAAATTGAAGATATTTTAAAGCTTGGTAAGTGTTCTGGATATAGGTTTCTTTATTGCGGGGTTGCAAATTCTAAGCTCTAAGGAACAAGCCTATGATCATTCCGGATTTTCTTCTGTTGTGGTTGGAGTAAAAATGTATAAGATCATTTTTGTTTGTTGGTTTTCTAAAGACTGAGAAGTTTAGGCCGTTTGGGGTGTTGTGCAGAGTGATATCAAGGAAACAATCACACCCCTTTTTATCCGGATGTTCACTAATTAAAGATAATAGTTGCCTCTTATATCTTTTGTTGTATAAACCTTATATATATATATATATATATATATATATATATATATATAATAAAATTGAAATAAAAGCCAAATTAGCAATACAAGATTAATTTTTTTTTTTCTTACATTAATCCTATCGATTACGGAATAAAATTCCTTCTTCAGGGGTGACCAGTATTGAGTCATTTTTTTTTTTTTTTTTTTTTTTCATCAAAAAACAAGAATAAATTATTATAATTATTATAATTATTATTATAATAATAATAATAATAATAATAATAATAATAATAATAATAATAATAATAATTATTATTATTATTATTATTATTATTATTATTATTGTTGTTGTTGTTGTTGTTGTTGTTGTTGTTGTTGTTCTTCTTCTTCTTCTTCTTCTTCTTCTTCTTCTTCTTCTTCTTCTTCTTCTTCTTGTTTTTTGATGAAAAAAAAAAAAAAAAATGACTCAATACTGGTCACCCCTGAAGAAGGAATTTTATTCCGTAATCGATAGGATTAATGTAAGAACAAAAAATAATAAATTAATCTTGTATTGCTAATTTGGCTTTTATTTCAATTTTATTAACTTTCCATGCAATACTTAAAACTTGAACGAAAAACACACACATTATATATATATATATATATATATATATATACCCATCTTACTCTGTTGTCTCATCTCTCCCCTCCCCCTCTCCCTCCCCTCCTCCTCTCCCCTCACCCTCCCTTCCACCTTTCCCTTCCATTCTCTCTTTCTCTTTCGCGATCTGCCTCTGTCCACCCTTTTCTCTCTTTCCTCTAAAAAAACTCTGAAAAAAAGCACACAAAAAAGGCGCCAAAGACGATTGAATCGTTTCTGAAATAAAAATGGCGCTCACATCATGTTTCTCGCAGAAAATGTGTTTCTCTTTTCCTTTCGAAAAATTTCCGTGCCAACTTTACAAACATTCCGCGAAATTTGTCTTGTAATATTCCGACTGTTTCCGATCCATTTTCACATGACAGTTCGGATTTTAATAAATGAAGAATTGCAGAACACTAAAAAGAGACGCACCATCGGAGGAAACTGCTCTTGTCGAAACCTACCTACGCACCATCCTATGTTACGTAGAAAATTAGCATTCGTTGAAATGATTGAGCATTAACTGATTTTATTTTATCGCCTCTTCCGCGATTCGAACCCGTGATCTAAACAAAAGTCGTCAACGTAGACTGTAGGCATTTGATCCCGAGAACGATTTTCTTTAATCGTACAGGAAGTTATACAGGGTGGGCCAAAATAAGGGTCCTATCTTTAAATTTGAATAACTTGAATTTGAATAACTTCCACAAAATAAAAGTTAAACTCACCAAACTTTATGTGTGTGTAGACTGACCCTTCCGAGATTTTTTGAAATAAACAAAACAAATTTTAGCCGAAAAACACTTCTTAAAACTTACAAAAACTAAAGTATTGTTTTTTACACTGTTTTGAGTTTTTTAAGCAAAAATAATGTTTTCTAAATGAGGGTACGTTCCTTAGGGCTAATACGGCTCATGCTTGCTTCGGAAGGGGTCCTTTACTTATTCTAAAAAATTTTTTTAAAAAATCAATAAATAAAAAAGTTATGAATTTTTAAAAATAGGACCCTTATTTTTGCCCACCCTGTATATATATATATATTTCCACAATCAGACAATGCCAACAAACCATGAAAGCCACAAACCGGAAGTCATAGACTCGAGTTTCGCTTTCCTTTAGGCTCATGTGTAAAACATATCCGAACTCAGGATTCGAAACCCGAGTCACTTGCATGCAAGGCGAGTACTCTGCTACTGAGCCATCTCGCCACATACAAAAGTCTATTAACTAACACAGATTAGTACTAACAAACAAAAACTCCATATATTAGAAGGCCTATATATAAAAACCAAAAACCCTAATTAATAGAATTAACTTTAATATCAGTAATAATATTCTAAAATGTTTATAAGTCCAATATAGTTTCGTACTTAGTACATAATTCCCGCCAAGAACCTTCTATAAATACTAACACATGGTCTATACCTGATTAACCTCATTCTCCCGAAGATGGACCCAGATGTACTTGGGAGACAAATGCAAATTATGGCAAATTCATCAGCCAATTCTCCTCCGAAAC
>OY744555.1:8585316-8610316 GCA_963556195.1 Sepiola atlantica | reverse complement strand
TATATAGAAGGTGCTTTCTCTTTAGTCAGTAAACTGACGAGGTTCGGTCGTTTTTTTAGTAGCTTTATGTTCGTTCGTTCCTCCCCTCGAGAGCGGACGATGGGAAGCTTACAGACTGTGTTTCCTTGCAGTTCTGTAAAAGTGTTACATTACCTCCACTCCGAGGGGAGGTCTAAATGTTTCACACATAAAGACCAAATTAAACACTTGGGTTGTTATCAATGCAATCACAAATCATGACAACACATTTAACTCTTAACTCGTCACTTTTTGCTCCTTCCGTGACTGAGATCCATTGTTCTCAATCATCCCCATGAGGGGAGTATTCTTGCTGGAATTAATGTTGGCTATACAACGCGCGACGCTTTTAGTTTGTTTATAAACAACGATTTATTTAAAGGCAGTATATAACTTACGTGCGTGAGGGAGATTAGATGGGATGAATGGTTTTCACTTGCATCAGTCATCGTCATGTTCTGTCCCTGTATTGGGGCAGCACGTCAAAAGACACGTCTTCTCTCGTTCAAATATCGCCGGCTAAGCGAGTGAGAGGGATCGCATCGGAAGTCACATGATTTGTGTAGCTTCCGTTCAATACCACACCCTCCGACCCCAAACCTTTCCATTAACTCGTCTGATATTATCTTACAAAGGATGTTGATGTTATTTTTAATTGTTATCTTATTACAGAACCAAAAGAAAAGAGGAAACCCCTGCTGCTATAGATTAGATTCATTTTTAATTATGCCGACAACTTAACGATAACAAGAAAGAACAAGTAAAGAACAGAGACGTCACTATCCACTGAGCAACTTCGTACGCATCAGAGACGAACAGCTGTTTCTGTCTATGAAGAAGATGACGGACAATCCGTGGAGATCGAAAATATCTCTACGATTTACTATACGACTTTTAGCAATGCCGATGAAGTATTAGCTGAGCGCGTGAATCAACTAACGGACTATCTTTAATCAATATTTGTCTGGTCATTATGTGTTATTACACAGAAAACTGAAATGAGTTCTGCTTGGCTTTTCTTCACAGTCTGCTGACGAGTTGCAGTTCTTGTTCCCACTTCAGACCCGCCTATGATCGATCGTCGTATCTCTACAAATGAATAGAAGCGGGAGGCGAACAGTAATGGTAGACAGACGGTGCTTGTTCATTCCGTTCTAATACGCATTTCGTCTCAAATAGATACACTTGAGGTCGTTTTGGATGTTCGAGAGCTCCTCATAACGCCCGTCTGTTTGACTCTAGCAAAATAGACACCCTGCGAACGGCGATAGACACTAGGTGAGTTAGTATTCCCAAATTTCTACTTAAGAGCGCACTATAAAAGCAATGCTTTAGCAAACTTTAAAATTTCAAATAACAAATAATTTAACGTTTTCTTAGAGTCCACACTTTCCTCACTATCGTAGAGGAAGTGGCAAAGTGGTAGTGTTAGAGCTACTCGGATAACAGGGGCTGCTCAAGATCCAGGATTAGGGATATGGATCCGTCGTCCCGTGGACGCCACTACCTCTGCATGTGACTAACGAAGTCGTGACAGGCGCAGAATCGAAAATTAATGGCGTGAGAGTGGCAACTTTACGTATGAGCCATTCATGTGTTTGTTCTAGGTCAAACCTTGCCCGACTTGGTATGCAACCCCTGAGCCTTGCTGTTACTGATGCCGGGTATAAAAACTTGCAATGTTGCAGGTTAGCGAATATCTGCGACCAACGAAGAGGACTTATTGTTGACAAGACAATCCAGAGGGACGATCTCCGGTAACTCGATGCAGAAACCCGACTCGCACAACAACAAAAACAACAAAAACAACATCAACAACATCAACAACAAAAACAACATCAACAACATCAACAACATCAACAACATAAACAACATCAACAACAAAAACAACATCAACAACATCAACAACAAAAACAACATCAACAACATCAACAACAAAAACAACATCAACAACATCAACAACAAAAACAACATCAACAACATCAACAACAAAAACAACGTAAACATCAACAACATCAACAACATCAACAACATCAACAACAACAACATCAACAACAACAACAACAAAAACAACATCAACATCAACAACATCAACAACATCAACAACATCAACAACAACAACATCAACAACATCAACAACAACAACAACATCAACAACATCAACAACAAAACAACATCAACAACATCAACAACAAAAACAACATCAACAACAAAAACAATATCAACAACATCAACAACAAAAACATCAAACTATAGTTTTGAATATCTGTTTAACGGCAAATCAACCCCTTTCAGCGTTGTTTTGGTTTACGGCATATCAATCCGTTCTGGGTTATTTAATATCCAATCCAGTCATTTTTTTGTAATTATTTTACGTTTTAAATAAAGGATTCCTAACATTCGTCCACAGGGACATCCGGGGGTCAACAGAGGTATGAAGGGGGACACGAAATATTTCTTAATAAAAGCACAAATTAGAAGCCTTTTCAATGCAATATATTTTATTTATTTTTACTCTAATGTCAGATTTTAAAAAATATATACGGTCATCTTCAGAGATGGCCAGAATTATGTAATGCGTTTTTAACGTCTGTTAAAATAAGCCACTATGTCCCGCGTTTGGCTTGTGGTGTTTGTGATGTTGACATGAGTCGCATAGCTGGGATGTTCTTTCAACCTCCATGGTGCGTCGCATTCATTGCCAGAATCAACTGGTCGTATTTCTGTAGTCGCAGTAGTGAGGTGGCAGCCAAAGTTACCATCTTTTCTTCTCTCTATCGGAGGTTATTATTTCACATCATGTGACATGCTGGTAAATGTCGCTTACGCTGAAGTATTTTATTTAGCTCCTCTACAGGTTATGCACATGGTAAGGTGTGGATTTTAATGAAAGTGTTTCTGTGAGACGAATTGGATTCGAACCCGGCACTACCAGGCCCTCAGTCCGGTCGTTAAACACTTAGCCATCGTCAAGTATTGATAAGATTGAAATATTAGAATAATTAAAATTCATAACAAGATTTCTTTTCTAATTTTTAATCATTTTAATATTTCAAACTTATCAATGAACGACCTATCAATTTTATCTGGTTTGGTTTTCTTTTCTTTTTTGTTTGTTTACTTGGAAACGTGCGCGTGTTTATTGCAATGAATATAACGAAATTGATTTATTATTTTACTAATCTAGAAGCAAATATTTGATTCGAACCTGACAACCCCAGGTCCTTAGTCCGCGTCATTAACAACTTAGCCACCATGCCATCCCCATAATGTAAGCAAAAGAGTATGTACGAATTGGTTCAGTACGGGTCAGTTTATAGGCATCTAGCATTGCATTTAAAGATGTGTTTATATATATATATATATATATATATATATATATATATAATGTGAGAGCTAAAATACAAATAATTTATTTAAGAACTATACGTTACATACTTCAGACACGTACCATGGTTTAATTGAGATGAACTGACCTTTTATTGTTGTTAAAAGGGTCGTTAGCGTCCATTCAAATCATCAGCAACTCAGGAAACGAAAACAAATCGAAGAATGGAGTATAAAGATCACTGTAACGTTTTCAGGTGTGGATTTTAACGAAAGCATTTATGTGGAACAAACGGGATTCGAACCTGACACCCCCAGATTCTAGTCCGGTCGTTAACCACTTAGCTACCGTCAAGTATTGATAAGATTGAAATATTAGAATAATTAAAATTCATAACAAGATTTCTTTTCTAATTTTTAATTATTTTAATATTTCAAACTCATCAATGAACGACATATCAATTCTATCTGGTTTTCCTTTCTTTTCTGTTTGTTTACTTGGAAACGTGCGCGTGTTTATTGCAATGAATATTTCGAAATTGATTTATTATTAATTTTTACTAATCTAGAAGCAAATATATATGTACATTCATATATGGGGTCCATGGATGATAAAAATAGATTTCAGGGGATCCACAAGCAAATAATGTTGGTAATCCCTGATTTAAATTATTCACTTTACATACGAATGTATTGTAGCTTTGTATATTTTATTTTGTAGCTATTTTGTAAATAATTATTGCACAGTATGTTATGTCTTTTTTTGTTGATGCTATTGTTTGCGATCTTTAGTCCACGGGGCTGGACATAAGCAAACAATATCACAAGTCTCTGTTCTGGTGCACATATCAACAAAATCAGCTTAGTTTATAACATAGTGTATATTTGTTGCATGACCCACTCCTCCTGGACCGCGGCAGTACGCGTTTCGTACACTCTTTCCGATACGAGCCGTGGCTTTACTCCTTTCGACTACTCGTCCCTGAAAAGGCCGTGCCAGTTAGCATTTAATACTCGTCATTTTTAAAACATCATGAATCACATAGTTCATAGATTGTTTGCATACCTTAGATTTCTCCCTCGCCATGTAGAGGGTTGTGTCGTCTAGTGGATGAATTCTTTCTTTCTTCCTTCCTTCCTGTCGTGAACCACGCCGTCCGTTGTCTGCAACAAGAAACCCATGACGCACTCCGAAGACAAACAATCCTCTTAACTTTCAATCTTTTTATTACAAGCGTCGTTATTTATCGGCCTGGCCATTCACTACGTTGAGAGAGAGAGAGAGAGAGAGAGAGAGAGAGAGAGGGGGGCAATCACTACTTTATCGTAGTTAGTTAACAATTATTTTCTTAACCATTCATAGAGAGGGGGGGAGGAAGGATATCTCTCGCTTGTATTTTCTTAGGGAAATATTTCCCTTATCTGTTGTAAATTACATTTTAACAATCACATCTGATCGGTTTGCCTTCAAAACCCAGACTGACGAAACTCGCTTCTCACGAAGAACGAGTGGCGTCACGGATCCCTCTCTTTCCCACGCAAGGGCTTGTGACGTCACAGCCTATCGCAGGTGCACACTGACCCTTGATCTGGGGTCTCGTCACACGGTGAGCTTGTCCATGTTTTAATATTATAAATTTATTTTCGACAGTATACAGTATGTTTAGCTGTTTTTTTATTGATGCTATTGTTTGCACTGATAATAGATAATATTACTACACAAGCGATTATTTAGTCTGCGGGGATGGAAATAAGCAAACAATACCACAGTGGTAAAAATAAGACTAGTACAGGATACGAACCTGCGCCTTAGTAGAGGTTCCGTCTAGCATGGGCGCTGCTTTACTAACGCGCCATAAGTCCACAGAAAGCCGAAATTGCACAAATAGTTATTCTCCCGTCAAATCTTTGTTTCCGACTTTACTAACAATGTAACCTTATCTAACCCTAACTCTATCTAACCCTAACCTTAACCTAACCTTTATCAAAACTCTAACCCTATCTAACCCTAACCCTAACCCTAACTCAAACCCTAACCTTAACCTAACCATAACCAAAACTCTAACTCTATCTAACTCTAACCCTAACCCTAACTCAAACCTTAACCCTAACCTTAACCCTTACCCTATCTAACCCTAACCCTATCCCTAACCCTATCTAACCCTAACACTAACACTATTCCTAACCATATCTAACCCTAACCATAACCATATCTAACCCTTACCCTAACCTTATCTAACCCTAACCCTATCTAACACTAACCCTAACCATATCTTACTCTAACCCTAATCATATATAACCCTAACCCTAACCCTATCTAACCCTTACCCTAACCCTAACCCTATCTAACCCTAACCCTAACCCTATCTAACCCTAACCCTAACCCTAACCATATCTAACCCTAACCCTAACCCTAACCCTATCTAACCCTAACCCTAACCATATCTTACTCTAACCCTAATCATATATAACCCTAACCCTAACCCTATCTAACTCTTACCCTAATCCTAACCTTATCTAACCCTAACCCTATCTAACCCTAACCCTAACCCTAACCATATCTAACACTAACCCTAACCCTAACCCTAACCATATCTAACCCTAACCCTAACCATAATTATAACCCTAATAATGTAACTCTATATCCTTGCTGCATTAGCCGCGAAATAAATTTTAATATGTTTTTATATTGGACATTTATTTCCGACAGTTATGCATTAAGATACTTGTTCTTGATGCTATTGTTTACGCAGATAATATTACTAGATTATTTAGTCTGCGGGGTGGTCTCTCAAATTCCAGGAAAATAGCAAACTGAACAAAAACAGGCCACGGTGTTATACTGGTTCAAGAAATTCACGACACAACACAAAAGACTAACGAGAAACCTGAGATGTATCTACGAAAGAGACATACCAAACGAAAATACTACATTAATACAAAAAGACACGGAAAAGGGAACGATCCCAAACAACTACAGACCCATAACCTGCTTACCAACAATGTTGAATATCCTAACGACACAACTGAGAGAAGAGATCTAACACTATCTAAATAATCGTGGACTACTCCCTGAGGAACAGAAAGGATGCCGGAAATGGAAAAGAGGGGCGCATAACCTTTTATAAATAGATCAAGAGATCCTAAAGAAAGTAAAAAGAAGACAAAAGAACATAGCCATGGCATGGATCGACTATAAGAAAGCCTACGACAAAATCCCATAAATATGAATAATTGAGTGCACAAAATACCCGACGAGATTACTGATCTTATTAAGAAACTAATGGGAATATAGAGACTGGAAATGACAACTGGAGGACAACGCCTGATTGAGATTAGAATACAAGGAGATTTTCTATCACCACTGCTGTTTATCATAGCCATGATGCCACTCAACAATATACTCAGCTGAAATCCTTAAGCAGTCACATAGAAGTTTGCATAGAAATAAAACGAAATCATAGGAAGAACACCACCACATGAAACCAAGGGAACTGACACTACAATCAATTTCATAGACTGGACCCCTAAAAGGGGATTGCATTTGCCCTGGCAAACATAAAATGGTCGTGAAGATGAAAAGTAGAACACCACGGGAAGAGTACTGAGACCATTAGGGAAGTTTATTGTCACCAAAATCACGTGGAAGACCAATGGTCGTTGCTAGCGGGAAATTAATGGTAAGCGGCTGTTGTGATAACGCAAAATGATTTGCAATGTTATCGAAAAAGGTTGAGAATACCGGAAATCTGGGGAGACTTGTTGTCACTCAGACTCCAGGAAATACCACCGGTTATTATCAGTGAGTAATCACTGATGATGACCCGTGTGATATATCCGAGGCAATGGCCGAATCCTTAGAAAGTGACCTCCAGGCTGTAGTGGATTGGGGACATAAATGGTTGGTAACTTTTAATGCCGCAAAGACAAAGCTTCTTCCCTTCAATAACTACAAGAAACCTCTTTAACCATGGCAAATAACACCCTACCTGAGAGTTCAACATTCAAACTACTTCAGCCTAACATTCACAGGTAACATGAATGGGAACAAATACATTGAAGACATTGCCAAGGATGCTGCAAAGAAGGTGGGCTCCCTCTACCGTGCAAGTAAACTCTTGACATTATCTTGTATCTCTACAAAGCCGCCATCCGCCCATGTATGGAGTATTGTTGCCACATCCGGGATGGTGCATCATCTACTAGTCTCTCCCTCTTAGACAGGGTCCAAAAAAAGAGTCGCCAACTTAATAGGTCCCTCACTATCCACCAAGCTCAAGCTCCTTTCCCATCGGCGCAATGTTACATCCTTGTGCCTGTTTTACAAATACTCCAATGGATTGTGCACCGATGAACTAGCTGCTATAGTACCCCCTCGACGCAAATACACTAGAACAACCCGACAATCAGCCAAGTCCCATCCATTCACTGTGGAAGTCCCCAGATACCGGAGAGCCTTCTACTCCAATAGCTGCTTTTCTCGTGCTGCCGGCTTCTGGAACTCCCTCCCTGCTCTCTGTTTCTCCGACTGTACCGACATGCAGAAATTTAAAACTAATGTAAACAGACATCTGGCTGCACAGCTCCTAACTTAGGATGACACCGAAAACCTACACCCTAATTCTCAGTAGCCCCTAACGTCTACAGTGGCGGCCTGATAAGTTTTAAAAAAAAAACTCCTAGTGAGTACATACAAAAATAATAATAATAATAATAATAATAATAATAATAATAATAATAATAATATTAATAATAATACTTATAATTATTTTAACCAATGTTTGCATAAATGAGAAAATGCTGCTTAAATACACACACAATATATCTATCTATCTATCTATCTATCTATCTATCTATATATATATATATATATATATATATATATATATATATATATATATATCATTGGGAGATCCAACGCGATTTGTTGTTGTTGTCGATCACTCTACGCCGCTTGATGTTAATACTCGCCGACATAGTTAAATTCCTCCTAAAATCCAAGCTAATTTCTGATGGCCAACTCGTAAGTCTCCCGACTGCGAATCAGTGGCGATTTGTGATCGGAGTTCGCGCCCGTCAGCCGCCGGAAATTAGCTTCCTGCACTGAAGATTGCGTAAGCATGAAACATCGATGTATGTACATAATAAATATTAGATATATATATATATATATATATATATATATATATATATATATATATATATATATATATATTAATGGGTTTTTATAAGTAACATTTTGTTCGATTTTATATACCTTAAAGTATCTGAAAATTTCCCAATAAAAGCTCAATGAAGATGTATTATGAAATTCAGAGCACATATATTCTATTCTATTAATTCAATTCCAATCCCATGCAAAAAGCAATACAATAAATCAGTTTCTTCAATTCTTTATTTCCGCACTTCAGTGAAGAATCATCATTTTAATTTTTGTCTTAGATACAAAACCATCAGTTTTATTTCATATTAATCTATTCGTAGACCTACACGTGTTTCGTGACGGATGTAACAAGAACTACAGTTCATAAGTGCATCCGTCAATCATCAAGGAATGATAAAGAATATATATTGCGGAGCTGTAGAAACAACTCACACAGTCAGAAGGCAGAAGTAACTAATATATATATATATATATATATATATATATATATATATATATATATATATATATATATAGCACATTCTGACCATATCTATGTCTCCAGTAGTCCATTAAATTTGTCACAGCTCACCGCTGTCACGCAACTTCCAACTTAATCAATTTGAATTCGCTCGATCAAAGTCTTTAGGAAAAATATTATCTTCAACAAAATATGAATAAATAAATAAAATTAAATAAAAAAATATTAAAAATATCTTTAAAAAAAAAAGAAAAATGTTTGTTCATGCATCCGAATATTTTTTTCCAGTGTAGCAGCCATTTTTCCTTAGATTTGGCAAAGTTCCCAAGGGCCGTTTTTTTTTTCTGTGCGTGTTTCCCTCTCAGTCCCAACGTCTCCAGTTTAACGTGTTTTTCGCATGATTTTTTGAATCTTTCATTTCGTCACGAATCTAAAATAACAAAGAGAATACTTATAAAAAAGCAAATGTTCTTTTAAAATAATATCTTTCTCTCAGCGTAAAATTCTTTCTACTTGAAGATACTGATGTCATTACATTCGGCTAGAATAAGTATATTTTAGTATTCTTTGTATTCTTCGGACTACTATTCTCGTCTCGGTTTTTATATTCACAACGTTTCAGCCGATGTAACCTCCGACCTTCATTAGGTGTTTATTTTTCGTTTTTGTGAATATGTATGCCAGGCTCTCGAAACTATACTGAATTTCGAACTGAAATAAATACTCCATTTATGTATAATGAGAATTGTTAATTGTTAATATTCTAATTTAATATATAAATAATAAAATTTCATGTATATATAAAACAATATGAATGCCAAATTCAATTAAATAATTCCTTACTTTTAAAATGCTACTAAAATATATATACTTAATAAAAAAAAAACCCAAAATCGTTTTTTTAGGAAAAACAACAAAAGATTAATTTATATGGTCTTTAAGATATTCAACGTCGATAAATTTTATTTTGTTTAAGTATAAAAATGAAAATGAATTCCCCATTAAAACTGGTTATATAATGAAATGAAGGGTGCAACGTCGATTGGTCAAAGAAAACGATTTTATATTACTGAGCAATTCCAAATGGGTACTTTTTACTTTTCACTTTTATTATGAAAGACAGAAAAGGATTTTATATTACTGAGCAATTCCAAATGGGTACTTTTTACTTTTCACTTTTATTATGAAAGACAGAAAAGGATTTTATATTACTGAGCAATTCCAAATGGGTACTTTTTACTTTTCACTTTTATTATGAAAGACAGAAAACGATTTTATATTACTGAGCAATTCCAAATGGGTACTTTTTACTTTTCACTTTTATTATGAAAGACAGAAAAGGATTTTATATTACTGAGCAATTCCAAATGGGTACTTTTTACTTTTCACTTTTATTATGAAAGACAGAAAACGATTTTATATTACTGAGCAATTCCAAATGGGTACTTTTTACTTTTCACTTTTATTATGAAAGACAGAAAAGGATTTTATATTACTGAGCAATTCAAAATGGGTACTTTTTACTTTTCACTTTTATTATGAAAGACAGAAAAGGATTTTATATTACTGAGCAATTCCAAATAGGTACTTTTTACTTTTCACTTTTATTATGAAAGACAGAAAAGGATTTTATATTACTGAGCAATTCCAAATAGGTACTTTTTACTTTTCACTTTTATTATGAAAGACAGAAAAGGATTTTATATTACTGAGCAATTCCAAATTGGTACTTTTTACTTTTCACTTTTATTATGAAAGACAGAAAAGGATTTTATATTACTGAGCAATTCCAAATGGGTACTTTTTACTTTTCACTTTTATTATTAAAGACAGAAAAGGATTTTATATTACTGAGCAATTCCAAATGGGTACTTTTTACTTTTCACTTTTATTATGAAAGACAGAAAAGGATTTTATATTACTGAGCAATTCTAAATGGGTACTTTTTACTTTTCACTTTTATTATGAAAGACAGAAAAGGATTTTATATTACTGAGCAATTCCAAATGGGTACTTTTTACTTTTCACTTTTATTATGAAAGACAGAAAAGGATTTTATATTACTGAGCAATTCCAAATGGGTACTTTTTACTTTTCACTTTTATTATGAAAGACAGAAAAGGATTTTATATTACTGAGCAATTCCAAATGGGTACTTTTTACTTTTCACTTTTATTATGAAAGACAGAAAAGGATTTTATATTACTGAGCAATTCCAAATGGGTACTTTTTACTTTTCACTTTTATTATGAAAGACAGAAAAGGATTTTATATTACTGAGCAATTCCAAATGGGTACTTTTTACTTTTCACTTTTATTATGAAAGACAGAAAAGTATTTTATATTACTGAGCAATTCCAAATGGGTACTTTTTACTTTTCACTTTTATTATGAAAGACAGAAAAGGATTTTATATTACTGAGCAATTCCAAATAGGTACTTTTTACTTTTCACTTTTATTATGAAAGACAGAAAAGGATTTTATATTACTGAGCAATTCCAAATGGGTACTTTTTACTTTTCACTTTTATTATGAAAGACAGAAAAGGATTTTATATTACTGAGCAATTCCAAATGGGTACTTTTTACTTTTCACTTTTATTATGAAAGACAGAAAAGGATTTTATATTACTGAGCAATTCCAAATGGGTACTTTTTACTTTTCACTTTTATTATTAAAGACAGAAAAGGATTTTATATTACTGAGCAATTCTAAATGGGTACTTTTTACTTTTCACTTTTATTATGAAAGACAGAAAAGGATTTTATATTACTGAGCAATTCCAAATAGGTACTTTTTACTTTTCACTTTTATTATGAAAGACAGAAAACGATTTTATATTACTGAGCAATTCCAAATGGGTACTTTTTACTTTTCACTTTTATTATGAAAGACAGAAAAGGATTTTATATTACTGAGCAATTCCAAATGGGTACTTTTTACTTTTCACTTTTATTATGAAAGACAGAAAACGATTTTATATTACTGAGCAATTCCAAATGGGTACTTTTTACTTTTCACTTTTATTATGAAAGACAGAACACGATTTTATATTACTGAGCAATTCCAAATGGGTACTTTTTACTTTTCACTTTTATTATGAAAGACAGAAAACGATTTTATATTACTGAGCAATTCAAAATGGGTACTTTTTACTTTTCACTTTTATTATGAAAGACAGAAAAGGATTTTATATTACTGAGCAATTCCAAATGGGTACTTTTTACTTTTCACTTTTATTATGAAACACAGAAAAGGATTTTATATTACTGAGCAATTCCAAATGGGTACTTTTTACTTTTCACTTTTATTATGAAAGACAGAAAACGATTTTATATTACTGAGCAATTCCAAATGGGTACTTTTTACTTTTCACTTTTATTATGAAAGACAGAAAACGATTTTATATTACTGAGCAATTCCAAATGGGTACTTTTTACTTTTCACTTTTATTATGAAAGACAGAAAAGGATTTTATATTACTGAGCAATTCCAAATGGGTACTTTTAACTTTTCACTTTTATTATGAAAGACAGAAAACGATTTTATATTACTGAGCAATTCCAAATGGGTACTTTTTACATTTCACTTTTATTATGAAAGACAGAAAACGATTTTATATTACTGAGCAATTCCAAATGGGTACTTTTTACTTTTCACTTTTATTATGAAAGACAGAAAACGATTTTATATTACTGAGCAATTCAAAATGGGTACTTTTTACTTTTCACTTTTATTATGAAAGACAGAAAAGGATTTTATATTACTGAGCAATTCCAAATGGGTACTTTTTACTTTTCACTTTTATTATGAAACACAGAAAAGGATTTTATATTACTGAGCAATTCCAAATGGGTACTTTTTACTTTTCACTTTTATTATGAAAGACAGAAAACGATTTTATATTACTGAGCAATTCCAAATGGGTACTTTTTACTTTTCACTTTTATTATGAAAGACAGAAAACGATTTTATATTACTGAGCAATTCCAAATGGGTACTTTTTACTTTTCACTTTTATTATGAAACACAGAAAAGGATTTTATATTACTGAGCAATTCCAAATGGGTACTTTTTACTTTTCACTTTTATTATGAAAGACAGAAAACGATTTTATATTACTGAGCAATTCCAAATGGGTACTTTTTACTTTTCACTTTTATTATGAAAGACAGAAAACGATTTTATATTACTGAGCAATTCCAAATGGGTACTTTTTACTTTTCACTTTTATTATGAAAGACAGAAAACGATTTTATATTACTGAGCAATTCAAAATGGGTACTTTTTACTTTTCACTTTTATTATGAAAGACAGAAAAGGATTTTATATTACTGAGCAATTCCAAATGGGTACTTTTTACTTTTCACTTTTATTATGAAACACAGAAAAGGATTTTATATTACTGAGCAATTCCAAATGGGTACTTTTTACTTTTCACTTTTATTATGAAAGACAGAAAACGATTTTATATTACTGAGCAATTCCAAATGGGTACTTTTTACTTTTCACTTTTATTATGAAAGACAGAAAACGATTTTATATTACTGAGCAATTCCAAATGGGTACTTTTTACTTTTCACTTTTATTATGAAAGACAGAAAAGGATTTTATATTACTGAGCAATTCCAAATGGGTACTTTTAACTTTTCACTTTTATTATGAAAGACAGAAAACGATTTTATATTACTGAGCAATTCCAAATGGGTACTTTTTACATTTCACTTTTATTATGAAAGACAGAAAACGATTTTATATTACTGAGCAATTCCAAATGGGTACTTTTTACTTTTCACTTTTATTATGAAAGACAGAAAACGATTTTATATTACTGAGCAATTCAAAATGGGTACTTTTTACTTTTCACTTTTATTATGAAAGACAGAAAAGGATTTTATATTACTGAGCAATTCCAAATGGGTACTTTTTACTTTTCACTTTTATTATGAAACACAGAAAAGGATTTTATATTACTGAGCAATTCCAAATGGGTACTTTTTAATTTTCACTTTTATTATGAAAGACAGAAAACGATTTTATATTACTGAGCAATTCCAAATGGGTACTTTTTACTTTTCACTTTTATTATGAAAGACAGAAAACGATTTTATATTACTGAGCAATTCCAAATGTGTACTTTTTACTTTTCACTTTTATTATGAAACACAGAAAAGGATTTTATATTACTGAGCAATTCAAAATGGGTACTTTTTACTTTTCACTTTTATTATGAAAGACAGAAAACGATTTTATATTACTGAGCAATTCCAAATGAGTACTTTTTACTTTTCACTTTTATTATGAAAGACAGAAAACGATTTTATATTACTGAGCAATTCCAAATGGGTACTTTTTACTTTTCACTTTTATTATGAAAGACAGAAAACGATTTTATATTACTGAGCAATTCAAAATGGGTACTTTTTACTTTTCACTTTTATTATGAAAGACAGAAAAGGATTTTATATTACTGAGCAATTCCAAATGGGTACTTTTTACTTTTCACTTTTATTATGAAACACAGAAAAGGATTTTATATTACTGAGCAATTCCAAATGGGTACTTTTTACTTTTCACTTTTATTATGAAAGACAGAAAACGATTTTATATTACTGAGCAATTCAAAATGGGTACTTTTTACTTTTCACTTTTATTATGAAAGACAGAAAAGGATTTTATATTACTGAGCAATTCCAAATGGGTACTTTTTACTTTTCACTTTTATTATGAAACACAGAAAAGGATTTTATATTACTGAGCAATTCCAAATGGGTACTTTTTACTTTTCACTTTTATTATGAAAGACAGAAAACGATTTTATATTACTGAGCAATTCCAAATGGGTACTTTTTACTTTTCACTTTTATTATGAAAGACAGAAAAGGATTTTATATTACTGAGCAATTCCAAATGGGTACTTTTTACTTTTCACTTTTATTATGAAAGACAGAAAAGGATTTTATATTACTGAGCAATTCCAAATGGGTACTTTTTACTTTTCACTTTTATTATGAAAGACAGAAAAGGATTTTATATTACTGAGCAATTCCAAACGGGTACTTTTTACTTTTCACTTTTATTATGAAAGACAGAAAACGATTTTATATTACTGAGCAATTCCAAACGGGTACTTTTTACTTTTCACTTTTATTATGAAAGACAGAAAAGGATTTTATATTACTGAGCAATTCCAAATGGGTACTTTTTACTTTTCACTTTTATTATGAAAGACAGAAAAGGATTTTATATTACTGAGCAATTCCAAATAGGTACTTTTTACTTTTCACTTTTATTATGAAAGACAGAAAAGGATTTTATATTACTGAGCAATTCCAAATAGGTACTTTTTACTTTTCACTTTTATTATGAAAGACAGAAAAGGATTTTATATTACTGAGCAATTCCAAATAGGTACTTTTTACTTTTCACTTTTATTATGAAAGACAGAAAACGATTTTATATTACTGAGCAATTCCAAATGGGTACTTTTTACTTTTCACTTTTATTATGAAAGACAGAAAAGGATT
Organism: Sepiola atlantica; assembly: GCA_963556195.1. NCBI lineage: Eukaryota > Metazoa > Mollusca > Cephalopoda > Sepiida > Sepiolidae > Sepiola > Sepiola atlantica. The sequence continues at coordinate 8,594,819 of OY744555.1, read as the reverse complement.
TTATATTACTGAGCAATTCCAAATGGGTACTTTTAACTTTTCACTTTTATTATGAAAGACAGAAAACGATTTTATATTACTGAGCAATTCCAAATGGGTACTTTTTACATTTCACTTTTATTATGAAAGACAGAAAACGATTTTATATTACTGAGCAATTCCAAATGGGTACTTTTTACTTTTCACTTTTATTATGAAAGACAGAAAACGATTTTATATTACTGAGCAATTCAAAATGGGTACTTTTTACTTTTCACTTTTATTATGAAAGACAGAAAAGGATTTTATATTACTGAGCAATTCCAAATGGGTACTTTTTACTTTTCACTTTTATTATGAAACACAGAAAAGGATTTTATATTACTGAGCAATTCCAAATGGGTACTTTTTACTTTTCACTTTTATTATGAAAGACAGAAAACGATTTTATATTACTGAGCAATTCCAAATGGGTACTTTTTACTTTTCACTTTTATTATGAAAGACAGAAAAGGATTTTATATTACTGAGCAATTCCAAATGGGTACTTTTTACTTTTCACTTTTATTATGAAACACAGAAAAGGATTTTATATTACTGAGCAATTCCAAATGGGTACTTTTTACTTTTCACTTTTATTATGAAAGACAGAAAAGGATTTTATATTACTGAGCAATTCCAAATGGGTACTTTTTACTTTTCACTTTTATTATGAAAGACAGAAAACGATTTTATATTACTGAGCAATTCCAAATGGGTACTTTTTACTTTTCACTTTTATTATGAAAGACAGAAAAGGATTTTATATTACTGAGCAATTCCAAATGGGTACTTTTAACTTTTCACTTTCATTATGAAAGACAGAAAACGATTTTATATTACTGAGCAATTCCAAATGGGTACTTTTTACTTTTCACTTTTATTATGAAAGACAGAAAACGATTTTATATTACTGAGCAATTCCAAATGGGTACTTTTTACTTTTCACTTTTATTATGAAAGACAGAAAACGATTTTATATTACTGAGCAATTCAAAATGGGTACTTTTTACTTTTCACTTTTATTATGAAAGACAGAAAAGGATTTTATATTACTGAGCAATTCCAAATGGGTACTTTTTACTTTTCACTTTTATTATGAAACACAGAAAAGGATTTTATATTACTGAGCAATTCCAAATGGGTACTTTTTACTTTTCACTTTTATTATGAAAGACAGAAAACGATTTTATATTACTGAGCAATTCCAAATGGGTACTTTTTACTTTTCACTTTTATTATGAAAGACAGAAAAGGATTTTATATTACTGAGCAATTCCAAATGGGTACTTTTTACTTTTCACTTTTATTATGAAAGACAGAAAAGGATTTTATATTACTGAGCAATTCCAAATGGGTACTTTTTACTTTTCACTTTTATTATGAAAGACAGAAAACGATTTTATATTACTGAGCAATTCCAAACGGGTACTTTTTACTTTTCACTTTTATAATGAAAGACAGAAAACGATTTTATATTACTGAGCAATTCCAAACGGGTACTTTTTACTTTTCACTTTTATTATGAAAGACAGAAAAGGATTTTATATTACTGAGCAATTCCAAATGGGTACTTTTTACTTTTCACTTTTATTATGAAAGACAGAAAAGGATTTTATATTACTGAGCAATTCCAAATAGGTACTTTTTACTTTTCACTTTTATTATGAAAGACAGAAAAGGATTTTATATTACTGAGCAATTCCAAATAGGTACTTTTTACTTTTCACTTTTATTATGAAAGACAGAAAAGGATTTTATATTACTGAGCAATTCCAAACGGGTACTTTTTACTTTTCACTTTTATTATGAAAGACAGAAAAGGATTTTATATTACTGAGCAATTCCAAATAGGTACTTTTTACTTTTCACTTTTATTATGAAAGACAGAAAAGGATTTTATATTACTGAGCAATTCCAAATGGGTACTTTTTACTTTTCACTTTTATTATGAAAGACAGAAAAGGATTTTATATTACTGAGCAATTCCATATGGGTACTTTTTACTTTTCACTTTTATTATGAAAGACAGAAAAGGATTTTCTATTACTGAGCAATTCCAAATGGGTACTTTTTACTTTTCACTTTTATTATGAAAGACAGAAAAGGATTTTATATTACTGAGCAATTCCAAATGGGTACTTTTTACTTTTCACTTTTATTATGAAAGACAGAAAAGGATTTTCTATTACTGAGCAATTCCAAATGGGTACTTTTTACTTTTCACTTTTATTATGAAAGACAGAAAAGGATTTTCTATTACTGAGCAATTCCAAATGGGTACTTTTTACTTTTCACTTTTATTATGAAAGACAGAAAAGGATTTTCTATTACTGAGCAATTCCAAATGGGTACTTTTTACTTTTCACTTTTATTATGAAAGACAGAAAAGGATTTTCTATTACTGAGCAATTCCAAATGGGTACTTTTTACTTTTCACTTTTATTATGAAAGACAGAAAAGGATTTTCTATTACTGAGCAATTCCAAATAGGTACTTTTTACTTTTCACTTTTATTATGAAAGACAGAAAAGGATTTTATATTACTGAGCAATTCCAAATGGGTACTTTTTACTTTTCACTTTTATTATGAAAGACAGAAAAGGATTTTCTATTACTGAGCAATTCCAAATGGGTACTTTTTACTTTTCACTTTTATTATGAAAGACAGAAAAGGATTTTCTATTACTGAGCAATTCCAAATGGGTACTTTTTACTTTTCACTTTTATTATGAAAGACAGAAAAGGATTTTCTATTACTGAGCAATTCCAAATGGGTACTTTTTACTTTTCACTTTTATTATGAAAGACAGAAAAGGATTTTATATTACTGAGCAATTCCAAATGGGTACTTTTTACTTTTCACTTTTATTATGAAAGACAGAAAAGGATTTTATATTACTGAGCAATTCCAAATGGGTACTTTTTACTTTTCACTTTTATTATGAAAGACAGAAAAGGATTTTATATTACTGAGCAATTCCAAATGGGTACTTTTTACTTTTCACTTTTATTATGAAAGACAGAAAAGGATTTTATATTACTGAGCAATTCCAAATGGGTACTTTTTACTTTTCACTTTTATTATGAAAGACAGAAAAGGATTTTATATTACTGAGCAATTCCAAATGGGTACTTTTTACTTTTCACTTTTATTATGAAAGACAGAAAAGGATTTTATATTACTGAGCAATTCCAAATGGGTACTTTTTACTTTTCACTTTTATTATGAAAGACAGAAAAGGATTTTATATTACTGAGCAATTCCAAATGGGTACTTTTTACTTTTCACTTTTATTATGAAAGACAGAAAAGGATTTTATATTACTGAGCAATTCCAAATGGGTACTTTTTACTTTTCACTTTTATTATGAAAGACAGAAAAGGATTTTATATTACTGAGCAATTCCAAATGGGTACTTTTTACTTTTCACTTTTATTATGAAAGACAGAAAAGGATTTTATATTACTGAGCAATTCCAAATGGGTACTTTTTACTTTTCACTTTTATTATGAAAGACAGAAAAGGATTTTATATTACTGAGCAATTCCAAATGGGTACTTTTTACTTTTCACTTTTATTATGAAAGACAGAAAAGGATTTTATATTACTGAGCAATTCCAAATGGGTACTTTTTACTTTTCACTTTTATTATGAAAGACAGAAAAGGATTTTATATTACTGAGCAATTCCAAATGGGTACTTTTTACTTTTCACTTTTATTATGAAAGACAGAAAAGGATTTTATATTACTGAGCAATTCCAAATGGGTACTTTTTACTTTTCACTTTTATTATGAAAGACAGAAAAGGATTTTATATTACTGAGCAATTCCAAATGGGTACTTTTTACTTTTCACTTTTATTATGAAAGACAGAAAAGGATTTTATATTACTGAGCAATTCCAAATGGGTACTTTTTACTTTTCACTTTTATTATGAAAGACAGAAAAGGATTTTATATTACTGAGCAATTCCAAATGGGTACTTTTTACTTTTCACTTTTATTATGAAAGACAGAAAAGGATTTTATATTACTGAGCAATTCCAAATGGGTACTTTTTACTTTTCACTTTTATTATGAAAGACAGAAAAGGATTTTATATTACTGAGCAATTCCAAATGGGTACTTTTTACTTTTCACTTTTATTATGAAAGACAGAAAAGGATTTTATATTACTGAGCAATTCCAAATGGGTACTTTTTACTTTTCACTTTTATTATGAAAGACAGAAAAGGATTTTATATTACTGAGCAATTCCAAATGGGTACTTTTTACTTTTCACTTTTATTATGAAAGACAGAAAAGGATTTTATATTACTGAGCAATTCCAAATGGGTACTTTTTACTTTTCACTTTTATTATGAAAGACAGAAAAGGATTTTATATTACTGAGCAATTCCAAATGGGTACTTTTTACTTTTCACTTTTATTATGAAAGACAGAAAAGGATTTTATATTACTGAGCAATTCCAAATGGGTACTTTTTACTTTTCACTTTTATTATGAAAGACAGAAAAGGATTTTATATTACTGAGCAATTCCAAATGGGTACTTTTTACTTTTCACTTTTATTATGAAAGACAGAAAAGGATTTTATATTACTGAGCAATTCCAAATGGGTACTTTTTACTTTTCACTTTTATTATGAAAGACAGAAAAGGATTTTATATTACTGAGCAATTCCAAATGGGTACTTTTTACTTTTCACTTTTATTATGAAAGACAGAAAAGGATTTTATATTACTGAGCAATTCCAAATGGGTACTTTTTACTTTTCACTTTTATTATGAAAGACAGAAAAGGATTTTATATTACTGAGCAATTCCAAATGGGTACTTTTTACTTTTCACTTTTATTATGAAAGACAGAAAAGGATTTTATATTACTGAGCAATTCCAAATGGGTACTTTTTACTTTTCACTTTTATTATGAAAGACAGAAAAGGATTTTATATTACTGAGCAATTCCAAATGGGTACTTTTTACTTTTCACTTTTATTATGAAAGACAGAAAAGGATTTTATATTACTGAGCAATTCCAAATGGGTACTTTTTACTTTTCACTTTTATTATGAAAGACAGAAAAGGATTTTATATTACTGAGCAATTCCAAATGGGTACTTTTTACTTTTCACTTTTATTATGAAAGACAGAAAAGGATTTTATATTACTGAGCAATTCCAAATGGGTACTTTTTACTTTTCACTTTTATTATGAAAGACAGAAAAGGATTTTATATTACTGAGCAATTCCAAATGGGTACTTTTTACTTTTCACTTTTATTATGAAAGACAGAAAAGGATTTTATATTACTGAGCAATTCCAAATGGGTACTTTTTACTTTTCACTTTTATTATGAAAGACAGAAAAGGATTTTATATTACTGAGCAATTCCAAATGGGTACTTTTTACTTTTCACTTTTATTATGAAAGACAGAAAAGGATTTTATATTACTGAGCAATTCCAAATGGGTACTTTTTACTTTTCACTTTTATTATGAAAGACAGAAAAGGATTTTATATTACTGAGCAATTCCAAATGGGTACTTTTTACTTTTCACTTTTATTATGAAAGACAGAAAAGGATTTTATATTACTGAGCAATTCCAAATGGGTACTTTTTACTTTTCACTTTTATTATGAAAGACAGAAAAGGATTTTATATTACTGAGCAATTCCAAATGGGTACTTTTTACTTTTCACTTTTATTATGAAAGACAGAAAAGGATTTTATATTACTGAGCAATTCCAAATGGGTACTTTTTACTTTTCACTTTTATTATGAAAGACAGAAAAGGATTTTATATTACTGAGCAATTCCAAATGGGTACTTTTTACTTTTCACTTTTATTATGAAAGACAGAAAAGGATTTTATATTACTGAGCAATTCTAAATGGGTACTTTTTACTTTTCACTTTTATTATGAAAGACAGAAAAGGATTTTATATTACTGAGCAATTCCAAATGGGTACTTTTTACTTTTCACTTTTATTATGAAAGACAGAAAAGGATTTTATATTACTGAGCAATTCCAAATGGGTACTTTTTACTTTTCACTTTTATTATGAAAGACAGAAAAGGATTTTATATTACTGAGCAATTCCAAATGGGTACTTTTTACTTTTCACTTTTATTATGAAAGACAGAAAAGGATTTTATATTACTGAGCAATTCCAAATGGGTACTTTTTACTTTTCACTTTTATTATGAAAGACAGAAAAGGATTTTATATTACTGAGCAATTCCAAATGGGTACTTTTTACTTTTCACTTTTATTATGAAAGACAGAAAAGGATTTTATATTACTGAGCAATTCCAAATGGGTACTTTTTACTTTTCACTTTTATTATGAAAGACAGAAAAGGATTTTATATTACTGAGCAATTCCAAATGGGTACTTTTTACTTTTCACTTTTATTATGAAAGACAGAAAAGGATTTTATATTACTGAGCAATTCCAAATGGGTACTTTTTACTTTTCACTTTTATTATGAAAGACAGAAAAGGATTTTATATTACTGAGCAATTCCAAATGGGTACTTTTTACTTTTCACTTTTATTATGAAAGACAGAAAAGGATTTTATATTACTGAGCAATTCCAAATGGGTACTTTTTACTTTTCACTTTTATTATGAAAGACAGAAAAGGATTTTATATTACTGAGCAATTCCAAATGGGTACTTTTTACTTTTCACTTTTATTATGAAAGACAGAAAAGGATTTTATATTACTGAGCAATTCCAAATGGGTACTTTTTACTTTTCACTTTTATTATGAAAGACAGAAAAGGATTTTATATTACTGAGCAATTCCAAATGGGTACTTTTTACTTTTCACTTTTATTATGAAAGACAGAAAAGGATTTTATATTACTGAGCAATTCCAAATGGGTACTTTTTACTTTTCACTTTTATTATGAAAGACAGAAAAGGATTTTATATTACTGAGCAATTCCAAATGGGTACTTTTTACTTTTCACTTTTATTATGAAAGACAGAAAAGGATTTTATATTACTGAGCAATTCCAAATGGGTACTTTTTACTTTTCACTTTTATTATGAAAGACAGAAAAGGATTTTATATTACTGAGCAATTCCAAATGGGTACTTTTTACTTTTCACTTTTATTATGAAAGACAGAAAAGTATTTTATATTACTGAGCAATTCCAAATGGGTACTTTTTACTTTTCACTTTTATTATGAAAGACAGAAAAGGATTTTATATTACTGAGCAATTCCAAATAGGTACTTTTTACTTTTCACTTTTATTATGAAAGACAGAAAAGGATTTTATATTACTGAGCAATTCCAAATGGGTACTTTTTACTTTTCACTTTTATTATGAAAGACAGAAAAGGATTTTATATTACTGAGCAATTCCAAATAGGTACTTTTTACTTTTCACTTTTATTATGAAAGACAGAAAAGGATTTTATATTACTGAGCAATTCCAAATTGGTACTAAAAACGTATTGAATGAAAAGAAAAATTTCACCGGACTTTTTTCAACGGAAATTTACCACCCGGACATTTTTGCTTATCTTCTTCACGGAACTTTTTCTTTTCATTCAATACGTTTTTAATAACAATTCTCATATTTTTCAAATATTTGAACTTTGGTTTTTTCGAAAGCCAACTTATCCATCTGTATTTCTCCTCTGATGATAAGATTTCGATCTTTGAAAAGCCTTGGCTTAAGGAAAGAAAAATAAACACTAGTTTATTACTGATTACACCTTGCATTGAACAATTGAAATTTGAAATAAATTTAGACAATCGTCGCATTTTTATCACTCTTTTTTCTTCTATCTCTACTATTGCTCTATCTCGTATATTGAGCTAATCCTTTTCACAATAGGTTCCATATACTATAAGTTTTCACTTTGGTTTATTTTGATCCTACTATATATATATATATATATATATATATATATATATATATATATATATATATATATATATATATATATATAGAGAGAGAGAGAGAGAGAGAGAGAGAGACTGTCAAAAAGCACTAATGAAAAGTTTCGAATACGTTCATCGAACACTCTCGACTAGTCTTCTATCTGTGCCCGCTTCTAAGTACATATAGATCTTAATTTTCCTTAATTTCGTGACAGTTTCCGTTAATCGAGTCGATATGGCGACTGCTTGTAGAGTCTAGGCTGACTCCATAAACCGGGTTTCGCCTACCGACTGTCTGGAATTGTACTTTCCTGAACTAATGAAACAATATCGTCTTTAGGTTTAAAAGCACTTTAATACTAAAAATATTTACAGTATATATATATATATATATATATATATATATATATATATATATATATATATATATATATATATATATATATATATATATATATAGATATAGTCTCGGAAGTTTCTCAACCATTAAAACTATATTAAAAAAAAAAATTATAGTCCCAAGTCTTCCAGTGGAAAATCACTCATGTAAGTCAATTTATTTTTTACAGTTATTATATTAGTTTATTTCTAACACTATTTTAAGGGATCATCAGTTGTTTACCATGAAAAACTGTTTCGGGAATTTAAATATATATATAATGTGAAAGTTATATATTTTCATATATCTGTTATTTATTTTCTATATTTAGACATGTAGGAATATCAATTGTCCCTTATATAAAAAATAAAAAGTTTTCCTAAAAAGGATAACCTAATTTTCTGCTGCGATCCTTCGGCCTTCGTCAGTGTAATGGGGGATTGTGTGTGTACGGTGGGAGGTGGGTGGTAGTAAAATGGGGGAAAAGGGAGACAGTGAAATAGTGAAAAAAAACAGTTGCTCGTCCCCAATAGCTGAGAGGCAAGTGTACCCAGATATAAATAAATGTAAATAAATGAATATGTAGATAGATACACAAATAAACCTCTGTTTTTGCATACCCATGCCTACACACAGACACATCAGCACCTACGTATGTATATATATCTTAGAGATTAAAGTGTTGTTATACCTACAGACGACGTTGTTTCGGGTTTCTACCCTCATCAGTGCCGGTGTGACGGTTGCAAGCGGTCGTATAGGCTAACACGCAGTTCGCATATACAGCCTAGAATCACGAGCCTAACGCTCAAGCGCACACGGCTGTGAGAAATCAGCACAAACATTAATTGAAATTAATTTAAACTTATGCGAGAGGCGGGTATAAGCGTAATGTAGTCGATAGTGTTAAACGCTCGAATGAGACTTACTAATATATATATATATATATATATAGATATTTAAAAAAAAAAATTTTTTTATTTAATTACTCGCATCTAATACATGGTTTTTGAAGGCATTTTTGCCTATATATATATAAATATAAATGTGTATGTATTAAAAATTTCTTATATAGTATGTTATAATGTTGTTATCTTTCAAATCTGTCTATATACATAAGTATATAATTTGTATATATATCCGAAAATGTATGTATGTATATATATATATATATATATATATATATATATATATAT
>OY744555.1:8557816-8582816 GCA_963556195.1 Sepiola atlantica | reverse complement strand
GAGAGAGAGAGAGAGTTTAATATGAGTGTAGTAAGCGAAGTAGAGACAAAATAACCACCATTGACCCGTTAGGTATTTGTTATATATATTATTAAATATATAATTTCTTAACTTTGGCATTCGTTGACAATGGTTAGAATCAGCGTATAGTGTCGTGTTTTTTTTAATTTCTTACTCAGATCTAATTCATATCTTCTTTCGTGTCGCTTTTTTCTTCGTCGCTTATTCTCATCTTCTTGTTCACAGCTTCTTCTCGTCGTCGTGTTCCCTCGCGTTCCGTGTCGTATATAATTTTTTTTAAAGCATAGTTCACGCCAAACAAGGCAAACTGCCAATGTAGACGTAAGGGGCTACTGAGAATTAGGGTGACAATTTAAGAGAGGGGGGGAGTCATCCTAAATTGGGAGCTGTGCAGCGAAGTGTCTGTTCACAATAGTTTTACATTTCTGCATCTGGGTACAGTCGGTGAAAACAGGGAGCATGAAGGGAGTTCCAAAGGCCGGTAGAACAAGGAAATTGGAGTTAAAGGATCTTCGGCATCTGGGAACCAGCACAGTGAATGGATGGGATTGTCGAGTTAATTGTCGAGTTAATCGAGTGTATTTTCGAGTACACCCCCCCACACACACACACACACATATATATATATATATATATATATATATATATATATATATATATATATATATATATATAATAATAATAATAAAAAACATCCACAGTATAAGAATCCAAATAATTTCAACAGAGACAATAAAAAGTGCTCAATATAAAATAAAGCTTTTATATATATGAATATTTTTATTTATACGGCCATGTACAAAATCTGCGACACTGGCATGTCGATGTTATTGATCTACAGCTGGTAAATCTGATCTTTACTTCAGATCAAATATGATTTGAGGTAAAGACTGGATTCTAACTCTACCTGATGAGATCTCAGTTTATAACAGCTGTTGATCGATAACATCGACATGCCGGTGTCGCAGATTTTGTATATGTCTGTATGAATACAAATAATCATATATATATATATATATATATATATATATATATATATATATATATATATATATATATATATAAAGTGGTGTACTAAAAGCGAACTTTTAGGAAAGGTAAAACCTATTGTGAAGAGTATACAGCTTAATATCCAGGATTTTTAATGGCGAATATTTTCCACCTCACTCTTTACTGAGCCTGCCTGCATCCACGAGCGTACCTCTTATTGGACTTTTTACCCTTTGGATTTTCTATTTTCGCCGCACCTGAAGTTGTGGCTTCTTGGAATTTAACTTTGAATCCTCTCTCACAACCTCTCGTGCCTTTTAACGACCTACCTATCTACATCTCATTCTCTCCGCTGGACTTTTCGACATCGAACTTTTTAGCAATCGGACATTTGCTTGCATTCGGGCAGAGGTTTGCCCTGTGTTTCTTTCCCTACAACTTTTATTTTATTTTTTCAAATTTTAAATCTTGGCCTTTGCCAACTTATCTATCCCAGCGACTTCCTCTGATGATAAGATTTTGATCTTTGAAAAGCCTGGCTTAAGGAAAATTTAACTTGAATAAATTGCCTTTTTGCGGAATATACCTTGCTCTGAGCAATTGAATTGAATTTTGATTTGCCTTTTGCTTCTCTAATTCCTTTCCATTCTTCTTCACACACATATATATATATATATATATATATATATATTGATGCAAAATTTAATAATGTATCGATGGTGGGGAAGCACGAAGCAACGTTGTCTGTAGGTAAATACAATTTAATATTTAATTAAAATATTCATAGTATATATATATATATATATATATATATATATATATATATATATATATATGTGTATACAATATTTGCATTCCAAAACAATAATTCTAATTAGTTTTTATAATTTATTAATTTTGTTTACTTCGATGAGCGTTTAATTTTTACATCATCTTACACACAAAAGTTTAATATTCATCTCTTACGCGCGTTTCATGGCAAAAATCGGATAATTGTATTTTGTGTCCAATCCTCTAAATCATCAAGAAGGGGGCGAATATATTGTTGAATCGTGAAATAGCATGTTATTTAAAAAACCCAGGAGAGGGAAAAGGTATGGCGAAATTACAGATTGAGTCCTGCTAAAAGTTTTGCAAAGTAAAGTATACAAGATGCAAACACTCACCTGGTGGAAAAAGGTGAAAACTTTAAGAAAAAGAAAGAGAAAACAAATATATATATATATATATATATATATATTTATATATATATATATTTATATGTATATATATATGTATATATATATATTTATATGTATATATATATGTATATATATATATATATATATATATATATATATATATATATATATATATATGCGAGAGCACAAGATACAACGTTAGGTGTCATACTCCACCTATTAACATAAAAAACTGACGAATCACTCGCCGCGTCGAGAAATTAACAAGAAAGATCGACAAAACAGACACCTCCGTGGTCTTTAACGACGCGTGTATAAGAAATGACTTGCTGCCGAAATATACATATATGTATATATGTATGTATATGTATATATATATATATATATATATATATATATATATATATTTTTATTTTTAAATACAGATTTTAATCAGACATGGACCAGTGGTTTCTGACAAGAAACGGGTTGAATTCCCGATTCACGTCGTCTTCAGCATAGTCTGAAATAGTAAATGATGGAATTTCTTCAAAAAACATCCAACTGTTATGAAACGCTGTGTACACCGAATTTTGAAATGGAGAGCCGACGAGGAACGCTTAGGACAGAAAAGCCGTTAAAAGATTCTATATTTAGAAGTAAAGCAATTAAACAAACATTTCCCTCCAACAAACAGTTTACATAAGTTTTTCAATAAAAACACCATCAAGGTCAGCTACTCAACCATGCGGCCTATAAGGAGTTACATCACCAAAGAACAAAGCACGGCAGTCGACACCGGATGCTCATGCCAAAATAAAAATTCTTGCCCCCTCGAGGGAAATTGTAAAGTTGACTCAGTTGTATACAAAGCTGCGGTTACGAGTCAAACTGATAACAGTACAGATGTATACTACGGCATGACACAAGGTTCCTTTAAACAAAGGTATTATTCACACCTATATTCCTTTAGATACAAAGATCGCGCAAACACATCTTTGGCTAAACGAATTTGGGAACTAAAAGAAGAAGGAACTCCCTTTTCTATAAATTGGAAAATCATAGAGAGAAAACCCATTTATTCACCTATATCTAATGTTTGCCATTTGTGTAATGCTGAGAAGTTCCATATTTTTAAGGCCATCATGAACCCAAACACCAGATGTTTAAATGTACGCGATGAGGTTTTTAAGGGCTGTATACATCGTAAACAAGCACTCCTTATCTATTGGATGGATCGAGTGACTTAAGCCTTCTTAGAACCCTACATACATTTTTCAGACACTTACACACTTCCACTGCAGACTTCTCGTTCTACGAACCTGATCACAACCCTTTTTCCTTTCTCCATTTTTTCCCTCTTTCTTATTTAAATTTTTAATTTTTTTATATTTTTTATATTTTTACATTTTTTAATATAATAATTTTTTTATATCTTTATATTTTTTTATATATTATTATTTTTTCATATATTATTTTTTTATATATTTTTTTATATATTATTTTTATTTATTATTATATTATTTTTTTATATAATATTTTTTAGATATTATATTTTTTTATATATTATTTTTTTATTATTTTTTTATATATTTTTTAATATTTTTAAATTTTTAATTTTTAAATTTTATTTCTCAAATCTTTATTTATTTATTTATTTATTATTTATATAGAAATTTATATATTGATTTTTATTTATATATTGATCTTTTAATTTTTTATTTATATTTATATATTGATAATTTTTTATTTACACATGCATGTGTTTGTGTGTGTGTGAGTGTGTATATAATGTATATATATATATATATATATATATATATATATATATATGTATATGTATGCACATGCATATAAGTATGTGAGTGTGTGCGTATGCATGTGTGTAAGTGTACATGTGTATGTGTATATTTATTTATTTTTTATTTTTTATTTATATATTTATTTTTATATTTTTATTTATATATTTATTTATTTATATATATATTGATTGATTATTTATGGTTATATATTTACTTTTTATATATATTTATATATTGATTTTTTATTTATGTATATGTATATATTTTTTTATCTATATATATACATTTTTTTATCTATATATGAATTTCGAATTCTCATTTACATATGAATTTTTTTATATATTGATTTTTTATATATTGATTTTTTATTTATATTTTGATTTTTGAATTTTTATATGATTTTTTATATGATTTTTATTTATTTATATATTGATTTATTTATATTTCGATTTTTATATTTACATTTATTTTTTATTTTTATTTATTTTTTATTTATTATTTTCATATATATTATATATTTATATTTATATATCTTTTTATTTATATTTTTATATCTTTATATTTTTATATATTTATATTTTTATTTATATTTTTATTTACATTTTGACTTTTGATTCTTTATTTACATATTATGATTGTATTTATATATTGAATTTTTCATTTATATATTGATTTTTTTATTTTTTATTTTTTTATTTTTTTTATTTTTTTATTTTTTATATTTTTTATATTTTTTTAATATTTTTTCTATATAGAGATTTTTTATTTATATATTGATTTTTTATTTATATATATTTTTTATTTATATATATCTTATTATTTATATATATTTTATTATTTATATAGAATTTTTATTTATATTTGTTATCTATATATTGATTTATTTATATATTGATTTTTCATTTATATATTGATATTTTAATTATATATTGATTGATTTTTTATGTATATATTGATTTTTTATTTATGTATTTATATATTTATCTATATTTATATTTTTTATTTATATATTTATCTATATTTATGTTTTTACTTTGAATTGAGAATTATTAATTGAAATGATCGTAATTCATAAAAACATATATATACATTTTATATAATGATAAATAGTTACCTCCCCTTTTTTTAGATTATTTAATTAATTAGAGTTGCGTACCTTAATTAATTATTTTTCTACATATATATATATATGAAAATAATATATATAAATATAAAAGTAATATTTTATTATTATAAATTTAATTTTTTTACTTTTCCACTCCTTTCTTTCTTTCTTTCTTTCTTTCTTGCTTTACTTCTAAATATAGAATCTTTTAACGGCTTTTCTGTCCTAAGCGTTCCTCGTCGGCTCTCCATTTCAAAATTCGGTGTACACAGCGTTTCATAACAGTTGGATGTTTTTTGAAGAAATTCCATCATTTACTATTTCAGACTAAACTGAAGACGACGTGAATCGGGAATTCAACCCGTTTCTTGTCAGAAACCACTGGTCCATGTCTGATTAAAATCTGTATTTAAAAATAAAAATATTACGCTCTTAATTTAATTTAATTGAGCACTCTACTGGTATTTCCCTTTTATTCTTTATTGAGTATATCTTTATTGAGTATTCCTTTATACTTTATATATATATATATATATATATATATATATGTATATATGTATATATGAATATATATATATGTCTCTATATATATATGTATGTAGAAATATTATGTATATATGTATATATATGTATATATATGTATATATATATGTATATATATGTGCATATATATGTATATATGTATACATATATATGTGTATATATATGTGTGTATATCTATGTGTATATATATGTATATGTATCTATGCATATATATATATGCATATATATATATATATATATATATATATATGTATAAATATGTATATATATGTATATATGTATATATATACATGCATATATACGTATACATATACATATGTATATATGTATGTATATATGTATATATATATATATATGTATATATATGTATATATTTTAAAGAAAGAAAGATGAAGATAAAAAATCATATAAAATTACATAAAGTTACATAAAATTAATACAAATTTTATGACATCGAAAGTTCAGATGCAAGGAGTTACATTTATCCTTAAACCATGGTGTTTCAAAGATAAAACTCTTTTACTAGTAACTCTACGGAACTATACACATAACGGAGTTCAGATCCATACGGACCAAGTGAGATATTTTTGAACCCACTACCTATTACTTGAAACCCTGTAAAAATTGTTAAAACAAAACTGTCTCCAATTCTACAAACTTTTGCTATTTTGCTATCTACACCATAGCGCCCCCTGTATCTTCGGAAATGGCTACTCAATACTGCTAATTTTTCCTTCCCAGCCATTTATTTCTTTATCCTCAACCTTTCTTGTTTTAATCTTCAATTTTTCAAAGTGAAATGGAACTAGGTAATATCTATTTATTATAAATACCACATTACCAAATTTTATCCTCTGACGAGAAGAGTTTTATCTTTGAAAAACCATGGTTTAAGGATTAATGTTACTCCTTGCATCTGAATTTTCGATGTAATAAAATTTGTATTAATTTTATGTAACTTTATGTAATTTTTTATCTTCATCTTTCCTTCTTTAAAATTGATTGCTCGACTCAACGTATTGAGCTTTACTGTATCGCGATAGATCACTCTACGATACTTCAATTATCGTTAATTCTATTATCATTAGTATATATGTATATATGTACATGTATATATATGTATATATATATTTATGTATATATATATGTATATATATATATTTATACACATATATTATTATATATATACATTCATGTATATATATACACATGTATTATATATATATATATATATATATATACATTCATGTATATATATATATACACATATATTATTATATATATATACATTCATGCATATATATAAACACATATATATATATACATTCATGTGTATATATATATATATACATATATTATTATATATATATACATTCATGTATATATATATATATATATATATATATATATATGCATATATATACATATATCTCTATATCTATAACAATATCAATGAAGAAATATTAAATCATTTTACTTACATACGACGTCGTTTCAAGCTTATATGTAGGGAAACGATAATTTCATACGGTCACAGGGCGCGAACCCGGAGTCAACCTAGACTCCGTATACGTTCGTTCTCTCTCTCTCTCTTTCAAACTCCCTCTTTCTCAAACTCTTCTTCCCCCTCTCTCTTTCTCTCAAACTTTCACTCTCTCTCTCTCTCTCTCTCTCTCTCTCTCTCTCTCTCTATATATATATATATATATATATATATATATATATATATATATATATATATATGCATTACAAACGGACATTTGTGTCGCCTTTCCTTTTGATGGAATAGATCTGGAATGTCAATACTATCAGTGGCTTGGAATGGTAACTTGGGAACGGAGTTTTGACTGTTTGGTCTTTATTTGAGAGGGGGTACTTTTCGTAGTTGTGCCGCCCGTCGAGAAGGTGTATACTCGCTCATTATTACTGTTTCATTGGAGTGCATTTAGGACTAATTCTTTTGCTGTTTTTGCTGGTTTGGACTAATTTTTTTTATCTGTTTCGCCTAGTAGCAACAATGTTGTGAAAATCTTGCGAGAAATTATTCTAAGACATTCTCTATTTTTCTTTTTTATCTTTTTATGTTTTTATGTTTTATTTTATTTTTTTCTTCCCTTTCTTAAGTGACCTCAATTAAAGCAAAACCACATAGTGTATTGCCGGTTGTTGTAACTCTAATTCAAGGTGCTTAATTTCCCTGATGATCTGCCAAGCAAGGACCTGCTTGGTAGTGAAACACGTGTAGGTAAAAAACTCTTTCATTTGAAAAATGATAAATAATTTTTGAATGAAAAAATATTTTGTGGTGTTGATTGGGCTCATGAACGGAATGATTTGGTAAGCCTTCAAAAAATCACATATAAATGCTCTGTACCCTGTAATCGAGTATCATCGAGCTTGTTTTTATTAGACTAATCCGGGTCTCTACTGAATAATCTTTTTTCTAGGTGAAAAATCTCTCTCTCTCTCTCTCTCTCTCTCTCTCTCTCTCTATATATATATATATATATATATATATATATATATATATATATATATATATATATACATATATATATACATATATATATACATATATATATATATATATATATATATATATATATATATATATATATATATATATATATATATATATATATACATATATATATACATATATATATATATATATATATATATATATATATATATATATATATATATATATATATATATATATATATATATATATATATATATATAGTCTCGGAAGTTTCTCAACCATTAAAACTATATTAAAAAAAAAAAAACTTTAAAAAAATAAAAATAAAAAAAAACTTATAGTCTCAAGTCTTCCAGTGGAAAATCACTCATGTAAGTCAATTTATTTTTTACAGTTATTATATTAGTTAGTTTCTAACACTATTTTAAGGGATCATCAGTTGTTTACCATGAAAAACTGTTTCGGGAATTTAATAGCAATATCAATGAATGAATATTAAATCATTTTATCTACATACGACGTCGTTTCAAGCTTATATGTAGGGAAACAATAATTACATACGGTCACAGGGCGCGAACCCGGAGTCAACCTAGACACCGCACACGTTCTTTCTCTCTCTCTCTCTCTCTCTCTCTCTCTCTCTCTTTCAAACTCCCTCTTTCTTAAACTCTTCTTCCCCCTCTCTCTTTCTCTCAAACTTTCTCTCTCTATGTCTATCTCATTCTTTCTCTCTCTCTCTATTTATATATATATATATATATATATATATATATATGTATGTATATGCATATATATGCAAATATGTGTGTCTACGTGAGGTAGGCACACATATTTGCATATATATATATTATTGTCTTAATAAATGTAAATAGTGAATAACTTATTGAATTATTCTCGCCAATTTATTTACATGTCTTTTATATTTTTACCGCAGTTCTACAAACGGTAAAAGGATTTCTGTGTTAATTTCCATCGAATAATTTTTTCTTCTTTCCATTTTTATGCGAAGTGAACGAAAATCTACTTAGCGTTGACTTCGGTTGTTCGTGTCTCGTTTCATCCGCCGCCCACCTGTCAATTAATTGAAACAAACGCGAAAACAATAATGATTAAATGTGTTTAGATGTTTTATAGATAATGTTCATATTTTTCTAATGGAAATCGCTCCAGACAAGACATGAAGCCACTGGATGTAAAGATGCTAAAATATTAAAAAATCAAGGGAGGCGCGATAGCGCTCTAACTCTTAATAGACTTCAAAAACGACCTATGCTAGAAATCTTATTTCTTTGATCAGTCATAACTCAAAAACCAATAA
This sequence comes from Sepiola atlantica, assembly GCA_963556195.1. NCBI lineage: Eukaryota > Metazoa > Mollusca > Cephalopoda > Sepiida > Sepiolidae > Sepiola > Sepiola atlantica. The sequence continues at coordinate 8,573,392 of OY744555.1, read as the reverse complement.
ACCAAATTAGTTAAAACTTTGCACACAATTTTCATTTGATAGGTTCTATAAGTGTGTAAAATTTCAGCATCATTAGTCAAGGCAACCCAGAGATCCAGAAAGGTCAGGAGTGATTTTGTGTTATCCGTGTGTACGTACATACGTGTGTGCCACCCTGTATCTCATCAACTATTTGATGGATTCAGCTAATTTTTCGCAGAGATAGAGGTTCTAGGGTCTAGTTGATGGCATTTTAATTTCAGTTTACCATATACCTTAGTTTTCCAGAAAATTCCAAAAAAAAAACTTAAAAATTACCATTTTCTTGAGGTATAGCCTTTACAAAAGTAGTGACATTCCATGAAAGATTTTACACTTTTATTGTCATTAAGAGTGTGACTACATATCAACCAAACCATTTCATTATCACATCACTACAGTATAAATCTCTATGCATGAGTGGATGAAGTGTGTGAGGTGCGCTGAAGAAAAATTCCTACCAGTAAAATACATAGCCCTGTTGTGCTCGCATACCCTTAATGACAATAAAAGTGTAAAAATTTTGGGAATTTCCTTGCTTTTGTACATTTAGTGTATATGAATATTCATCTTAACCCTATTAAGGGCATATGATTTCAGTATACTGGCATTTATCATGGAATGTGCTTATACTTGCGACTGTATGCGATTATCATTCCCTACACTGATGAGAGCGAAAGCTTGAAACGCTGGCGTGTATAGGTAAAAAATAATTTAATATTATTCACTTAAAATTAATATTGTTAGAAGCGGCTTTAATAAGATTAAAGTTGAGCCCTGTTCGGGGAAGTTGAAAATAGACTGACGCGTAGCTATAAGGCATATTCCGACAACGTTTGTTGTATACTCCAGACAGTCTTTCTATATGTGACTTCCTTCGCATCAATATAACTTAAATTCCCTTCTCAGCGTTGTGATGTATCGTGGCCGTTTGGTTATGACGCTTGATGGCGGAGTCTAGGCCGTCTGAGATCATCATTCCCTACACTGATGAGAGCGAAAGCTTGAAACGCTAGCGTATGTAAGTAAAAATAATTTAATATTATTTACTTGAAATTAATATTGATATATATATATCTATATTTCGTTTTTTGTTTTGTTATATATATAATATTTATAAATACATATTAATTATTTTAATACCTACAGACATCGATGTTTCATGCTAACGCAATCTTCAGTGCAGGAAGCTAATACTCAACGGTCGGCGGGCGCGAACCCTGATCACAAATCACCACTGATCCGTAGTCAAGTGTCTTAACCCCTCGGCCATGTACAATTAGGTAATTATTAGGGAAGAAATTTAACTTTGTAAATAGCGAATCTGCGGCTAAATTTACACAAGCAGTTAGAGTGATGAACGAACGTATTCGGATCGTGCATGCAGCTTGTTATTAAAGTCACTCAGAGTGCCCGGCCTTTGGTGAAGGGAGCTAATAATAATACTTATAAATAAATAGTAATTATTTTAATACCTACAGACATCGATGTTTCATGCTAACGCAATCTTCAGTGCAGGAAGCTAATTCTCAACGGTCGGCGGGCGCGAACCCTGATCACAAATCGCCACACACACACACACACACACACACACACACATATATATATATATATATATATATATATATATATATATATATATATATATATATATATATATATATATTAATGACAATCTATGTATTAGCATATACTATCAGTGCTCTTTTACTTTGCAGTCTCCTTAAAAGATTCAGATCGATGATTGTCAATTAGTGACAACAGAGCAAATATAAGTCAGGTTCATATTATATTCCAATAACCAGGTTTTTACTGTATAGTGTACGTTTACAAGCCTTTCGTTCTTAGAGAAATCATTATTTCATAATTAAACATACTGATAACCTATTAAACAAAACACACAAAATTCTTTTTAATTGTATGTATGAAAAAATGAATGTATTGTTATTTATTATCAGAAATGTAATCATACATATAACTATAGTATTTTCTTGTATATGTCACACATCTAAGTAGTTTGTAATATATATATATATATATATATATATATATATATATATATATATATATATATATATAGATTGAGAGAGAGAGAGGGAGATAGATAGATAGAGAGATAAAATACTTATCCACTGAGACGTGTTTCGCTGTTACTGCGGCTCATCAGCGTGGCCGTCCATGACAGGGTTAGAACCTCGGTTACTGGAGCTGTGACCGAGTTCGCTAACGGTTACGCTAAAAGACCCGTCTTAAATTACGTGACTATGTATCGTTTGTAAAGTTACGTTAGTTGTTATTATTTTTAACGATATTTAACTAATAGTATATTTCGTCAACTTTGAGCGTATAAAATTGCCTCACTTATACATACGAACATATACATATTGCTTATCACCCAACTTCAAGGTACGTATACATATATCTATCTATCTATCTATCTATCTATCTATCTATCTATCTATCTATCTATCTATCTATCTATCTATCTATCTATCTATCTATCTATCTACCTCTCTCTCTCTCTATATATATATATATATATATATATATATATATATATGTGTGTGTGTGTGTAAAATAGTAACTCTGTGTGTGTGTGTGTGTGTGTGTGTGTCCGCCTGATCTTTGTGTCTTATGTTCACCCAAACCGCTGGACAGAATTGCTTGAAAATTGGCATGTAGACTACTGACCTCTCAGTGAAGGTCATAGGCTATATAAGAAATATATCACTTGAACGTTGGGGGTCCCCGGCGAGCACCCTCCCACTGAAAACTGTTTTTCCTTCGATACAAATGAAATTTAAACCATAAGTAAATGGACAAATAATGATGTCTATTCCCAAAATTTCAGCAAATTTTGATAACATTAAGATTGTCCTCTGTGGCACAACCCTTCCACTGAAAACTGTTTTCCCTTCGATTACAATTTAAGTATATACATATATATATATATATATATATATATATATATATATATATATATATATATATATATATATATACATATATATATATATAGGTTGTCGCCTACCGACCGTTGAGAATTAGTTCCTACACTGAAGATTGCGTTAGCATGAAACATCGATGTATGTAGGTATTTAAATAATTAATATTTATTTATAAAAAATATTATTGTTTATCAGCCTCCTCCCACAAAGGCTGGGCACTCTCGGGTAGCTTTAATAACAAGCAGTAAAAATAGCTATATGCACGATCCGAACGCCGTTTCGTAGATCACTCTATACTGCCTGGTACATAGCCGCCGATTTCGCTATTTACATTTAAAGTTCCTCTATATTTACTAACTAATTGGCTATGGCCGATGGGTAAGATCCCCGACTACGAATCAGGGGCGATTTGTGATCGAGGTTCGCCGTTGAGAATTAGTTCCTACACTGAAGATTGCGTTAGCATGAAACATCGATGTCTGTAGGTATTTAAATAATTAATATTTATTTATAAAAAATATTATTGTATATATATATATATATATATATATATATATATATATATATATATATATATATATATATATATAATCACGGAGAACACCTCTCTGTCTGTGCATGTCTGTCCCTAAAAACGAAGACATACTAGGAAGTGTACTTTCAATATAATTGTATTCACATGCACAATTTTCATGTGAACATAATGGAAATATTTTTGCGTCACTGGCTGGCCCTTAAAGAAGCTAATGACAATTTTCAAACATGTTACACAATGAAATTAATCTATTTATTAGCGTTAGTTTAAGAGTATTAACATATATCTGAATAGCTCGGTGAGTAAGATATCTAGCTGACAGCATCAAGGTTGCTGTTAAAGTAAACTCTCCCTTCCATGATATTGCATATGATGCTATCCCACACTCTAACTCGGGAAACACCGGGTAGTTCTGCTAGTATATATATATATATATATATATATATATATATATATATATATATATATATATATATATATATATATATATATATTATTATGTAATATATATATATTTATGTACATATATATATACGTGTGTGTGTATGTGCAATATTGAAAGATGAAATACATGTGTATATGGATACGAATATAGCCTTTGTCCACACATGCTAGGCACTTTAAAAATTTATAATAAATGCGTAATGCAAAATTTCATACGTCTGGATCGTTGAAAACTGTTAAGTAAACCTACTAAAACATGTCCGCTTGTATAGACATAAATAGAGTTTAATTCTCCACTTTTTCGTATTGCTCTTGGGTTGACCGCATGGTAGAAGTTCGGACTGGATTGTTAAGGGTGACTTTCGTCTGGAATTCGAACCGTGCGACCGGCATAATAGTATATGTATCATAATAGTATATATATATATATATATATATATATATATATATATATATATATATATATATATATATATATATATATTTGTGTGTACAATAGCATGCTAAAATTCCAATGACCACTTTCTTATTCATTTAAAAAAAATTCCGTATGACTTTACATTCCATTTCGTCTACACATGAACAACCAAAATATAAATATATGTATAATAGTTAAATAAATAATAAAAAATATCATATATATATATATATATATATATATATATATATATATATATATATATATATATATATATATATATATATATATTAAATTAATGATAAGCTATGTATTGTTTAATTATAATCTAGTGTGATAATAAAAAGCTCAATATATTATATATAGCAATCAATGCAAGAGATTAAAGATGAGAATAAAAAAATGTATAGATACAGTATTTATTAAAACATCAGAAGTTCAAAGGAAGGGAGTTTCATATCTTTAATCCATGGATTTTCAAAGCAAGGAGTTTCATGTCCTTAATCCATGCGCCCATCCTCCATGCGTTGGACATGGCCGAACCATGTGTCACTGGATCGTTATTTCGGTGGAGGGTTACCATCTTCTTAGTATATGTATTGGCCTTACAGCCTATTACTTTTACTCAATGTTCTTAACAACGCAGAATTAATGTCTTCATATTATATTGGAAGTTGAAGTTGACGCATTGTCTATTGAACACCGACTTTTGATCCAGGTTCAATCCTTACTAAAGGCAATAATAACTAAGGGTTGCATACGTAATTTACATATATGCACTCCAATACAAAACTCTTCATATGCACACATATGTAATCTATACACCACAATACGCACACATAAACATACGCACACCGCAAATGTTCACATACCTCTCCACAAACGCAACTTTCACATGCAGACATACACACACACACACACCCTAACCCTAACCCTAACCCTTAACCCTAACCCTAACCCTTAACCCTAACCCCTAACCCTTAAGCTTAACCCTGACCCTAAACCCTAACCTTAACCCTAACCCTAACCCTAACCCTAACCCTAACCCTAACCCTAAACCCCTAACCCTTACCCTAACCCTACACCCTAACCCTAACCTACAAACGCAACTTTCACATACACAAACACACACACACACCCTAACCCTAACCCTAACAGTAAAACCCTAACCCTAACCCTAAATCTTAACCCTAACCCTAAACCCTAACCCTAACCCACAAACGCAACTTTCACATACACACACACACACACACACCCTAACCCTATCCCTTAACCCTAAGCCTAACTCTAAGCCTAACTCTAACCCTAACCCTAACCCTAATCATAATCCCAACTCTAACCCCTAACCCTAACCCTAATCCCTAATCCTTAACCCCTAACCCTAATCCTAACCCTAACCCTAACCCCTAACCCTAACCGTAAACCCCTAACCCTAAACCTAAACCCTAACCCTAAACCCTAACCGTAACCCACAAACGCAACTTTCACATACACACACAGACACAGACACACACACACACACACACACACACACACACACACACACACACAAACACACCCACCCACACACACACACACACACAGACACACACACACACAGAGCAAATAAATCTACACACGATGGAACAAGACAATCTATCCATGTGGATTAAATAAAGTCCGAAATTCCGTATCGGTTCGCGGGTTCGACTAAAAAGTTCCCAGGTTGTAAAATATGCACTTGAAGAAGGTGGAAGATAATCGGTGGAATCGTTGTAAAAATAACAACCAATATGAGAATAGTAGTCCGTGAAAGTTTGCAATAAGTTTCATGTGATTAAATCAAATGTCATTGACTTTCTTTTATTTGTTTTCCACGACTAAAATAAAATGTTCTTCCCGTCGTCGGAGTTCTGATACAAAAACCGAATGTTTTCCTCGCAAATTGCAAAAGTTAATGGAGACGGAAGAACTATTATAAGGCAGATGGTCTTTCTATAACTAACAGAAATAGATTCGGGATGTCATTTGTGGTTCTGGCCGAGAGCATTACGTGCGTTTTCCGTCCAAGAAAATATCCACTCATTAAGCAAATAGACTGTCGCTGTAATGCAAGAGATTGCCTAGAGCATTGGAGTCCTAATATATTTAAATTACCTGATTTAAGAATCCATAAACTTTCTTCAGCATTAGCTTTCGTTTCCAAAACTGTTCATGAAATCCTATTCCAGGATCGCCATTAACTGCATCGGTGTTTTTGATAGCAACCGATTGCATAGTCATTAAAAATAATACCACGCTTCCTTTCGAGTTGCCGTGCGTGTGTGTTGCAGCGAACCTCACAGACTGTGGACAATTTGGTAGCTGTAATCAAAAGCCATCTCATACTTATAACTGTTGTGCTATCATGTTTATTTAGATACACAATAGACTCTTCCGATAAGTATAGAATCTTGGTATTTTGCCTAAGATCAAAGTGTAGTATCTGTTCCGATGGATACTACACCCTATAGACCGGTACCGTCTTGGCCTTCGAACATTGATTCCGCCTGTCTGTGGGTTTATCGTGTGAAGTTCTACGAGGTGCACCCTCCCAGGGGTTAGTTTATTGCTAATCGTCTGAGGCGCTCCTATCGGGGAATGCCAACGGGGGTGTCCAGGCACTTTTTGTAGGCCAGGCGGCTCATCTTCTAGGATACTGGCTTTTCAAATCCCAATTTCCCGACCTTGTGTCACATCTTGGGAGGAAGATAAATACAAAGTATATAACACTTGATTCTTCTTTTTAACATACGTGTTTGTCTTATATATATTACCCGGCGTTGCCCGGGGCAAAGGTGTAATATATTTCTACTAAAACTTATATATCACTTTTTCACAGTCCCCCCGTCTCTCAACACCCCCTCTCCAAAACTCCTCTTTCATCTCCGCCCAGCCCATTCCTCTCTCTCTGGACGTACACTTCTTATAGATTACTCAAGTTGGCGTAAGGAAAATAACTTTTTGAAAAATAATCAAAGTTACTTCCTCTTAGTTAGTACACGAAACCGACAAAATAATCAACACCCCCCTAACAAAATCAGTTTAGGGTAAAAGAAATGAGTATTTTTTCTAAATTTTAGATATTATTCACCCGGGGCAACGCTGATAAAGAATATAAAAACTCTGTGGGTGTTTCTGTAGAGTTTTTTTTTACTTTTAGCTGGACATACATACACACCCATACACACAGACACTTCTCTTTATATTATAGACTAGCAGAGGTGACACGGCGTTGCCCGGAACAAACGTGTAGCAATCACTCTCTACTCTGGTCGCCCCCTCTACCCTGCCCCCTCTCTCCATTGCTCGGTGGAAAAGTGCAACACTCTATCTCTTCCCGGTCGCACCCCTCATCCCTGCCCCTCTCATCCCGTTGTCCGGTGGGGGGGGGGGAGTGTAACAATCTCTCTCTTCCCCGGTCGCCTCCTCATCCCTGCCCCTCTCATCCCGTTATCCTAGGGGAAAGTGTAACAATCTCTCTCTTCCCCGGTCGCACCCTCATCCCTGCCCCTCTCATCCCGTTGTCCGAGGGGAAAGTGTAACAATCTCTCTCTTCCCCGTCGCACCCTCATCCCTGCCCCCTCTCATCCCGTTGTCCGGGGGGAAAGTGTAACAATCTCTCACTTCCCGGTCGCCCCCTCATCCCTGCCCCTCTCATCCCGTTGTCCTGGGGGAAAGTGTAACAATCTCTCTCTTCCCCGGTCGCCCCCTCATCCTTGCCCCTCTCATCCCGTTGTCCTGGGGGAAAGTGTAACAATCTCTCTCTTCCCCGGTCGCTCCCTCATCCCTGCCCCTCTCATCCCGTTGTCCGGGTCTGCATTATGTAATCGTTCGTCATAATGGCTGGATCTCTTCAAGATCCAGCAGAAATCCCCGTGCATAGTCGCACCCCCCAGCGAGAGGGATGAATGAGAATCGAGCGAACGAATGGATAAAACCCTTCCGCAACGAAGTTCAGAATAAAAGACTTGAATCTCTCTCTTAGGAAAAATTGTTTCCGCGTTTGTCTTCTGCCTGTATATAAAGTTGTATCCACAGATACAAAGATCACCAGCATCGATCACGGCCAGAGATACGCAATGGAAACCGACGGCACCAACGGTGATCACAACCAGACGACGTAAGAAAATGTAAGGTAACTTTTTTGTGCATCACATTTTGGGGTCCTAATCTGTTAAACTGAAAGAACAATGTTTAAAGTGTTTCAATGAGATACAATGTTTAATGAAGTGTGTTTAATGAGAGAAGAATTTTAAAAGAACTATGTTTAAAAAGAAAAATGTTTTAATAACGAGAAGTGTTTAAAAAGTAATGTGTAACAGGACTGGCAGTTTAAAGGCTTAAAAACACTCTAAAGAAATGTGTTTAAAAGTGAGCGTTAAAGAAGTTTGAAAATGCTTCATATGATTTCATAAACTTTCATAAAATTTCGTAAAGTTTCCGTATTTTGAGAAGCGCTTAATAGACTTTTGTGGCGATGTTTTTATGTCTGGTTCTTTGGTACCGCTATGCAACAGTTGTTGTTTTTGTTATTGTTGATTTTGTTGTTGTTGTTGTTGTTGTTGTTGTTGTAACTATTGTTAATTTTGTTGTTGTTGTTTCTGCTGTTGTTTTTGTTGTTGCTGTTGTTGTTTTTGTTGTTGCTGTTGTTGTTTTTGCTATTGTTTGTGTTGTTGTTATTGTAAAATAATGATGCAGACATATTGAATAATAACGCATAAGATGTCACGGGGAGGCTAAGGACATGACCCTGCAATAATAAAGAGAAGCCGAAGACTAGATAGATTGTCAATTAGGCTAAAAGAACAACGGAAATCTATCGGTGACCTTTGAACGAGCACAGTATAAACAATGAAAATATTAATAGTCAGCTGTTGTTGTTGCTATTGTTGTTGTTGTTTATGGTGTTGTTGTTTTTGTTGTTGCCTCGTGATTGTTTGGTCTGCACGAAGTCCTCACTAGACGTAGCTATTCGGTATACCTGATAAGTTGCAAGCGTTTGTGTAAGGGTGTATCTTATTATTTTTTTCTTGAAATGTACAACACGAAAAATAGAATATTCTGTGTTTAATAAAAGGTATTGTAAAAAAAAAGATGCATCCAACAAGATTTTTTTTTTTATCATGCATTAAAATTTAAAAATGAACCGGTAACACGCTAAGGTAGGTTTCTCATTTACAAACCTTGATTCGTCACGTAAAAATTAATGAAAATTCTTTTGTGGAACGAACTAGTTCGAACCCGGCACACCAAGATCCGCAGCCATCGTCGTTAACCACTTGCCCACCGTGCCACTTGCTTCTAGAAAACAGTGAACTGCTTCGTACCTTCCGGGTTGTTGTCTACGCATGCGTGGCCTTCTAAAACAGTAAAACAGTAAAAGATTTGACTAAGCCCATGACAAATTTTGTCTGTGTTCTAGATAAAGCAATCAATGTTTTTTTTTTTCAAATTTTCCGATATTATGCACGTCCGAAAGACAGGCGATTTTGAAAATATCAAGTTTATTTGTATCTGTTGCGTATTTTTTAAGTTTTAGCCGTACATACATAGATACATAGATACATAGATACATACATACATACATACATATATACATACATACATACATATACAAATACATACTCACACAGACGTTTGCCTTTTATAATATATATATATATATATATATATATATATATATATATATATATATACCTTCTTTGTAATATAGCAGGAAAAATCCCAGCAGAGTGCTCGATTAATCAAGACTTAAAGTTAAAACTTCAAAATTAAGAGCGTAATATGTATTTATTTTGGTACAGAAAAATTAGTACAACATTCGTATCGTCGAGATGACAACAGAAGCTGAAGAGAGCCGGATGGCTAAGTCCTTATGTGCTTGAAACCGACGATACGAATGTTGTACTAATTTTTCTGTACCAAAATAAATAAATATATATATATTTTTCTATACCAATATATATATATATATATATATATATATTTATATCTTTACTTTTTCTGAAGACGTTCGATAATACGAACGAAACCGGTCAAATCTATTCTACTGCATTCTAACCTGTTTTCGGGTTGTCTTTTTTCAAACATGTTGTCTACCGCGGCATATCATTTTCATGACTTATCGTGTACCTTACTCCATATATATACAGTTACATGGTAAACAGCTGATGATCCCCGTGTTAATATTAGACGCTTAAGGTCTCCTGTTTTTGTTTCACTCTTAGATAATTAACCCCCCCTTTTTTTTTCTTTTTTTTTTACTTATATTTTTTCATTTATTAATTTTCCAACGAATGTTAAGTCTGCAATGTCTTGGATTTAGTTAGTTTGTCTGGGGATTTAAACTGCATTTGACATTTTTTAATGACTCAGACCTTCTTTAGACTATATATATATATATATATATATATATATATATATATATATATATATATATATATATAGAGAGAGAGAGAGAGAGAGAGAGAGAGAGAGAGAGAGAGAGGGAGGGAGAGGGAGAGCGAGAGAGAAAAAGATGGGAGATAGAGAGAGAGAAAAAAAGATGGGAGAGAGGGAAGGAAGAAAGAGAGAGAGATGGTATATATATATATATATATAGAGAGAGAGAGAGAGAGAGAGAGAGGGAGAGGGAGAGAGAGAGAGGAAGAGAGAGAGGAATTATTTAAGCCTCTTAATGGTTTGGCATTACCAAAGATTCAACAGAATTGGACATTTTTTCATATCTGTCTTTATCTTATATTATCTTTATATTATTTCAAATTATGACTTTCGGTAATTTCCCTTACAAACTTATCTGTTATATTCCTCTGACGATAAGATTTAATGTTTTGAAAAGCCATAGCTTAAGGAAGGAAACATAAATTTCTTCCATTAGAAACACTTAGTTTTGAGCGACTGATGACGTAATAGATATTGTATTTTTAAAAGTTTTATTCTCATCTTTTATTTGTCTATATATGTGAACTTATGGGAAACGATGATTTATGCAAATAATCGATGCTACGAATAGATTTCTATCCTCGTGAGTAAATAATGAAACTTGTTTTTACTAAAAACCGCATTTACTCTTTGGTTTTAAGTGACGGGAGTGTTTTGTGGAAGCATTCTTCTACAAAAGCGTCTATTTAATCATATCGTGAAATCAATATTTTTAATTTTTTTTTTACTTTTTTTCTTTTTCATTTTCTTTTCTTTCTTTTTTATTTATTTCTTCCTGTGTTCACTCCAAACAATGCTTATTACCACTGCGATGTGAAGAGACTACAGTGATACGTAAAATGTTTGTTTACCTTACAGTTACATTTATGCATGTTATTAAAGTCGGGGAAACAGGGAGCAGAGGGAGAATTCCAAAAGCAAGTGATCCGAAGAAAAAATATATTAGAGTAGAAACCTTTTCGGCATCTGGGGACCTCTACAGTGAAATGATGGGATTTTGCTGCTAGTCGGATTCATCGGAGTTATTACGTTGTTGTTGTTGTCATAGCGCAGTAAGTTCGTAGGAACACATTCCATGGAAGCACTTCAGTAACAAGCTCAGGAATGCAACATTTCAGCGATCGGACAGGGGGGTCAAGCGTGTTAGACAGCGTGATACCTATTAGGTTAGACGCTCTGTTTTGGACCATGTCCAAAGGGGAGCGACCGATGGTTGGTGCACCAGCCGAAATGTGGCAACAATACTTCATGCATGGGCGAATGAAAGTAGTTTACTGGCCCAGTAAAAGGAGCCCACGTACTTTGCAGCAGACTTGGCAGCGTCTTTTAATGTATTTATTCCAATTCATATTGCCTGTGAATGTCAAGCTGAGGAGTTTAAACATTCCTAAACTTTAATTTCTTATATGGGCTTTATAATAGTATTTATAAATAAATAGTAAATGTGTGTGTGTGTGTGTGTGATTCTGTAACCGGGTTCGAATCTTGCGACCGTCTGAGATCATCATTCTATACACTGATGAGAGCGAAAGCTTGAAACGCCTGCGTATGTAAGTAAACATAATTTAATATTTACTTCAAATTAATATTGTTATTAGCCCCTTTAAGAGATTGAAGTTGAGCCCTGTTATAGGAAGTTAAAAATGACTGTCACTTAGCTATATGGCATGTTCCGACAACGTTCGTCGAACTCTCTAGACAGACTTTCTACATGTGCCTCCTTGGCATAAATAGAACTTAAATTATCGTTTTTTTACGTGGTAATGTATCGTGGCCGTTTGGTTATGACGTTTGCTTGCAAAGTCTATAACCGGGTTCGAATCTTGTGACCGTCTGAGATTATTATTCTTTACACTGATGAGAGCGTTGTACCGAAACGTCATATTCACTTAATAAAGTCTATTCCAATCATTACTTATGTCATGTGACCATGTACGTAAGCAAATACGTTTTTTAAATATTAGAATGACCAGACATCGACAGACGGAGACGTATTGTTATCCAATTATTCTCCACCGCACAAATAGATGTCTATTCTTGGAATTAACTTGGAAATAGTGAAATATGCGAGAATAATTGAACGACGATTCCATTCACGCTCTTGATGCAAACATCGCAGACCTGCCAAAATATAAGAATAACCAGTAACTATATATGAGTTTGCACTTTTCTTTGTTTTTTGTTTGGTTTCACCCCAAAATGTACCACTGTATAGTGTAGGTTTTTACAAGACACTTTAATCCAAAAACTTTTTACTCTTTGTGAATTTTTCTGATGATTTTGCATGTTGTAGAGACGATATTAACATAAAAATGTTGTTTGGCACAAGACAAATGAAACGGACCGTAAAAAATATATCTCACAGAAATGTTATGTTTTTTTTGAAAATGTGAAAAATAAAAATAATAAAATAAAAACATGGTTATTGGAATATAATATAAACCTGACTTTGCTTGAACTTTGAATTCTAATATAATGTGATTCGCACCTTATTTTATTCTTTCACTTATATATATATATATATATATATATATATATATATATATATATATATATATATATATATATATAAAGGAAAAATATTGTATGTATCCTCCTGATGACGATTCTTTTATGAATCGAAAATTTGAATTTTAAATGAATAATATCTTATTTAAAAAAAAAGATCTGCATTGAATTAGTCTCTTCACAGTTTAAAAAATTGCAAATTTAAATGCATTTAAACAGTATATATATATATATATATATATATATATATATATATATATATATATATATGTATACATATATGTATATTAATATATATAAATATAATAATATTAAATTAAACATCTAAACATTCGATAGCACTCAACAACAGAGTCAGAGCATTGTACTGACGCTATTATGTAATTGTTTATTTTCAACATTTCCGACAGTGCTCAACTTTCCATTTTACTTATAATAATATTAAATCATTTTTTAATATTTTTTACCTACGCAGGGAAATAACAATCTACACCTCGAATCTGTAACCGTTCACCTAGTCCAATGAGGCCACCAGAGATTGCCACATATAAATATATATTTATGAATATCTTTATTTTTAATAGTCAAACTTTGAAGGTAAAAGCTCGATAGAAGGTAAACATTTAACAACAGGGCATATATAAACAAACAGTCTGATGCTAAATACCAATAACTTATACTTATTTGATGTTTCCCAAAATCCACATAACTTTACGGACCGTTTCGTATACACATGAACAACCATATATATATATATATATATATATATATATATATATATATATATATATATATATATATATATATATATATAGTCATCCACATACAGACTGGTTCGCTGTTTCACAGCTCATCAGTGCGGCTAAAGCCGGGATCGAAACGCAACAGTCGAGCTGACAGTCGGCGATGCTAACCCCTACGCCATCATGCGACACTGACTGAATGTAAGAGATATCTCAATGTAACGAAATGTAAACATTGCAAATGCCTGAGCTCGAAATTAGTTTTACCTAATGAGCATTGCCTTAAAGCTAATGGCCGTTGACGATACTCTTACAAAAATAAGCTCTACCCGGAAGGAGCTTTTATAGTCATCCACATACAGACTGTTACGCTGTTTCACAGCTCATCAGTGCGGCTAGACAAGTTAGTGTCTCAAGCCGGGATCGAAACGTAACCGTCGAGCTGACAGTCGGCGATGCTAAATGCATATATATATATGCATATATATATATATATATATATGCATATATATATATATGCATATATATATGCATATATATATATATATATATATATATATATATATATATATATATATATATATATGTGAGATTCATACTTCAGAAGTCCAAAGATTTACTTATTTATATGCAGACAAACTTGTCCGTTAAGTTAAATAATATATATATATATATATATATATATATATATATATATATATATATATATATATATATATATATATATATGTATATATATATATATATATGTATAAATATATATATATATATATATATATATGTATATATATATATATGTATAAATATATATATATATATATATATATATATATATTTATACATATATATATATATATATATATATATATTATTTCATGTATCTACATAAAATGTTATAAGGGGATATAATCTTTTATGTATCAATTTTCAGTATTTACATAAACAGTGCTCAATACGTATAAAATTGAAAATAGAAGCCTTTATAAATGCAAGTTCATTATTATTTTTTTTACTTTAATCTTATTAATTTCGGAATAATATTCCATCATCAGAATTGACCAGCATTGTGTCATTTTTATTTTCATAAAAAATAAATAAATAAATAAATAAAAGTTTATTCCGAAATTAATAAGATTAAAGTAAAAATAAATAAATTAATTAATCTTGCATTGATAAAGGCTTCTATTTTCAATTTTATAATACTGATCCACCAATGCTTTGAAATGAACGACCCATTTTC
This sequence comes from Sepiola atlantica, assembly GCA_963556195.1. NCBI lineage: Eukaryota > Metazoa > Mollusca > Cephalopoda > Sepiida > Sepiolidae > Sepiola > Sepiola atlantica. The sequence continues at coordinate 8,558,076 of OY744555.1, read as the reverse complement.
CTAAACTTCGAGCATGCCAATGCTTTCTTCGTTCTACAACTAGAATTTATTACAATATTTTTTAATTATTTCTCAATTTTCTCATTTTCCGACTCCGACTAATATCTGCAACTTTTTCTTCGTCTTACGAAAAAAATCATATTTACTTTTTTCCAATTTTTATTTGTTCATATCTTACGCGCGTTTCATTGCGTAGTAAAGAAAAATATTTAGGTTTTATTTGAACATCGCTAATCAGCAGAGAAATCATTTATTCAAGA
>OY744555.1:8512816-8545316 GCA_963556195.1 Sepiola atlantica | reverse complement strand
CGATCTAATTATCTAGTTGTTGCCACTGTGTTTCCTCCAGCAATCGGGTTAGGGTTAGGGTTACCAACTTGTGGATGAATTGTTTCCTCATGGCGTCGAAGACCGTTACGAAACCAGTCTCTCTGATGCCGATCGTGCTGCATCTGGCACGGATGGTGCTGTTTGGGATTTAATCGGAGACACAGAGGCATGGGATGCGCCGAAGGCAGTAAATGTCGAAAACCTCGAGTGCATGAACATCTCTTTTGCGCAAGGGCCAGGTGTCGTAGGCGTACAGCAGTATTCTGTGTGTCAACGTTTGGTATATCCCCTTTTTATCTATCGTCGACACCACAATCTACATTGGAGGCGGCAGGAGGTTGTACAAACGCGATCGATACAGATTAAAATCTCATCTTTAGTCTGCCATGTAGCTGTAAAGGTTGAGCCCCTCGACAGTCGTGCCGTTGAGAATGATAAGGACTCTGCTGGAAAGGGGTAGTTGGCTGACAGAACCTTTGTTTTAGGGATATTGATCATCATAACAATGCGTATTCTATGCATTGCTGCATTGTCTACATAGTCCAGGTAGCTAATGGAACAATCACCCCCAACTTAGCACCTTCTCTGTCTGTCTGTCTGTCTCATAGTCTGTCTGTCTGTCTGTCCGTCCTGGGAAAATTTTTAAACAGAAGAGAAAGTGGGGGGGGGGGCTCGAGTAATTAACATTTAATTAATTAATCTTTTCGAGTAAGCGTTCATAATATCTGTATACCTGTAGCATTAGGAAACTATTATTAATCAATTAAACTTAGATTAGATAACATTAAATAACATTATTAGATTAGAGAAGAACGAAATTTCAAGACGAGGCTGCGATTAGAAGTGAAAACGTGGCAAGAATCCTACTTAAATTCATATAGTTCCTCATGCCCCAATCAAGGATCCTGTCAAAAATGTAGTTGAACTAAACCGGAGGGGGGGGGGGGAACACAGCTGCCGATTGGCGTTGTGGACCGCTTTGACGCGGGATTCGGTTAACTTATTTGGAGCCGGCACAAATACAGTTTTACAGACACTGTATACGTCTGCCTTTTGGCATGGGGGTTACTGTTATCAAAGATCATCAGACCAATACGTCGAATTTTGAAAAATCGGAAGTTAAAACTCCGTATAAAATTTGACCGTGACCGAAATTTTCAAAGTCATGTTCAAAGCTAAAGTCATATGAGATGCTAAACTTCATTGGTAACAGCATGGGCCAGGTACAATGAAAAAAACTGAAGTTATCGCAAAAATGTGACTTTAACTATTTCCGTGACCTTAATAATATTAATAATAATAATAATAATAATAATAATAATAATAATATAGAAGTAAATAAACTTATTATTTTTAGATATGCAAGACCAATGTTTTAAAATGTATGTCGCAGTTTATGACTGTCTAAAAATGTATCTCACAGTTTATGACTGTCTAAAAATGTATGTCGCAGTTTATGACTATCGTAAAATGTATGTCGCACTTTATGACTGTCTTAAAATATATGTCGCAGTTTATGACTGTCTAAAAATGTATGTCACAGTTTATGACTGTCTTAAAATGTATGTCGCAGTTTATGACTGTCTTAAAATGTATGTCGCAGTTTGTGACTGTCTAAAAATGTATGTTACGGTTTATGACTGTCTTAAAATATATGTAACAGTCTATGCTTGTCTTAAAATGTATCTCACAGTTTATGACTGTCTTAAAATGTAAGTAACAGTTTATGACTGTCTTAAAATATATGTCGCAATTTATGACTGTCTGAAAATGTATGTCACAGTTTATGACTGTCTAAAAATATATGTCACAGTTTATGACTGTCTTTAAATGTATGTCGCAGTTTATGACTGTCTAAAAATGTATGTCGCAGTTTATGACTGTCTAAAAATGTAAGTCGCAGTTTATGACTGTCTAAAAATGTATTTCATAGTTTATGACTGTCTAAAATTGTATGTCGCAGTTTATGACTGTCTTAAAATGTATGTCACAGTTTATGACTGTCTTAAAATGTATGTCGCAGTTTATGACTGTCTAAAAATGTATGTTACAGTTTATGACTGTCTTAAAATATATGTAACAGTCTATGCTTGTCTTAAAATGTATCTTACAGTTTATGAATTTTTGAATGAAATCTAAATAGAAAAACTAGTGATAGTTTTTGTCACCCAACGATTAACGGGTACGTCTTGTATATAATGTAAACCCTAACCCTAACCCTCACCCTAAACGCTAACCCTAACACTAACCCTACGGTGAAAAACGGCATATTAAGACTACCACTAACTTAAAACAGCGAACAGTCTTCTTCGATTATATGAAGGGCAAATGTTATTTAGCCCTGGTAACGCCGGGTAGCCCTGCTAGTCTATTATATAAAAGACAGCTGTGTGTGTATGTGTGTGTGTCCGTGTGTATGTCCAGCTAAAAGTTATAAAAAACTACAAAAAATAGCCACAAAGTTAATATGTTCTTGATCGGCGTTGCCCTGGATGAATTGTTTATTCTTTGAGGGTCTACTAGGCCAGTTTTCGTAAAGAGGTTTTTCATCCATTTTCAATGTTATCTATTCAATGTTATATAAATGGGAGGTGAATGAGTTAGAGTATTATTATTTTTACTGCCGTTACCTTTCACACTGATGATTCCATTAAGATGAAACGTATACGTATGTGGATAATAATTGAAAAAATACTTATTAAATAATTACATATATTATTCGCTATATCTATCTTTATCTATATCTATATTTCTCTCTCTCTCTCTCTCTCTCTCTCTCTCTCTCTCTCTCTATATATATATATATATATATATATATATATATATATATAGATAGATATATATATATACAGGGTGGGCCAAAATAAGGGTCCTATCTTTAAATTTGAATAACTTGAATTTGAATAACTTCCACAAAATAAAAGTTAAACTCACCAAACTTTATGTGTGTGTAGACTGACCCTTCCGAGATTTTTTGAAATAAACAAAACAAATTTTAGCCGAAAAACACTTCTTAAAACTTACAAAAACTAAAGTATTAGTTTTTGAGTTTTTTAAGCAAAAATAATGTTTTCTAAATGAGGGTACGTTCCTTAGGGCTAATACGGCTCATGCTTGCTTCGGAAGGGGTCCTTTACTTATTCTAAAAAAAAAAAAAATCAATAAATAAAAAAGTTATGAATTTTTAAAAATAGGACACTTATTTTTGCCCACCCTGTATAAATGGGAGGTGAATGAGTTAGAGTATTATTATTTTTACTACCGTTACCAAAACGAGAGAGAGAGAGAGAGGAATGAGCTGGGTGGAGGTAGAAAAAAAGGAGGGTGGGAGGGATGTGGAATAACATGAGAGGGGGCGATAGAGAAAGATAGAGAGACGGATTGAGAGATGTAGAGAGATAGAAGTTTTAATGTAAAGATGGTACACACACTTTTTAACCTCTTTTATTTTTTTTATTTTTATGGCACCCGGGCAATGCCGGGTGACCATGCTAGTCGTTAACGAACCAAAGTTTACAAATTCCGAACAGAATAATATTACATGATTTTCAAATGTGGTGCGCGTTCGTATGGTTACTTCAGTTTCGCCGCGAGGTGTCCTTCGGGCCGCCGGAATAAGTTGAAATGAATGTGAATTGAAAATCACCCTGCAGATATTAGAGATATGTTGACAATTTGAATATTCGGGTTTCTTTATATTTGTTATAGTTTTAAGTTTCTTGTGGCGTCATGTGTGCCGGGAGGAATATCAGCGCGTACTTGCGTGATGTTGTCGTCATTTTGCCCTTCGCATTTAAAAGCTTTTTTGGAGGAGTTTGGCACATCAATTTCCCCTCTTAGCGCAACCCACAAGAACAAAATCCTGCAATACGGCTTCTGCTTTTAATTTTAAAAAAATAAAAAATAAATATGCGAATTTATATTGGCAACAAATCTATAATCGGACGATTTAAATTCTAATTTCATTTGGTGGGTCTATCTTTTGTGGCCTGAAGGAACTTGAGTATTGATTTACTCCTCTCCAGGAGTTAGGCACAAGGCCAGTTTTTATCTTACTCCCACAAGTAAGATGTGACCCAAGGTCGGATCGGGAAAGTACGGGTTAAAAATTGCCTGGATAGCCCCGTCGGCATTCCCCGGTAGGGGCGCCTCGGGCAGTAAGCAATAAACTTACTCCTCCCCAAAGAGGGGGGGCGAAACCTGGGAGGGTGGACCTCCTAGAACTGCACAGGACAGACCCATAGACCGGCGTAAATCAAGCCCCGAAGGCCAAGATAATACCAGTCTATGGGGTGCAGTATCCATCGGAACAGATACTACACTTTGATCTTAGCCAAAAGGCCCACGATCCACTGAAGGAAGTTGAGTAGCCAGGCCAACTCACACCACATTTTAAGAATATTTTGCCGCTCGCTTGCGGAGTCTAGGTTGATTCTGTGGCAGGGGTTCGAACCGTGCGACCGTCTGAGATTATCATCCCTACACTGATGAGAGCGAATCCTTTAAATGCTGGCGTATATAGGTAAAAAAATAATTTAATATTATTAACTTAAAATTAATATTGTTATAAGCCCCTTTAATAAGATTAAAGTTGAGCCCTGTTCGGGGAAGTTAAAAATAGACTGACACGTAGCTATGAGGCGTATTCCGACAACGTTCGTAGAATCTTTAGTCAGTCTTTCTTGATATGCCGCCCTTCGCATAAATAGAACTTAAATTCCTTTTTGAATGTGATAATGTCTCGTGGCCTAATGGTTATGGCGCTTGCTTGCTGAGTTGATTCTGTGGCAGGGGTTCGAACCGTGCGACAGTCTGAGATTATCATTCCTACACTGATGAGAGCGAAAGCTTGAAACGCTGGCGTATGTAGGTATGTAGGTATATATATATATATACAGGGTGGGCAAAAATAAGGGTCCTATTTTTAAAAATTCATAACTTTTTTATTTATTGATTTTTTTTTTTTTTTTTTAGAATAAGTAAAGGACCCCTTCCGAAGCAAGCATGAGCCGTATTAGCCCTAAGGAACGTACCCTCATTTAGAAAACATTATTTTTGCTTAAAAAACTCAAAACAGTGTAAAAAACAATACTTTAGTTTTTGTAAGTTTTAAGAAGTGTTTTTCGGCTAAAATTTGTTTTGTTTATTTCAAAAAATCTCGGAAGGGTCAGTCTACACACACATAAAGTTTGGTGAGTTTAACTTTTATTTTGTGGAAGTTATTCAAATTATTCAAATTTAAAGATAGGACCCTTATTTTGGCCCACCCTGTATATATATATATATATATATATATAATATTTGTTATTGGTTATTATCTATTTACGTATATGTTTCGTCCTTTTTAATCGGGACTCATCAGCATGGAGATATGACTATTCACTACCGGTCATGTGATTCGAAACCCCGGATCACAAGTATTTTTCAACTTACATTCGAAGTCTTAACCACTCGGCCAATCTTAACTAGCGAATAAACGGTGATAATTTTAACACTTTATCGGCGGGCTTAACGTCCAGAGCGTTCTACTTCTTTTAAGGGAAGGAACGATGCATTATGAAGCTAGTGACGCCAAGCTGTGTTAATACTACACTTATAGTGCTCTACTTTTTCGAGGAGCGACAAATAAATAATAAATATATATATATATGATAAAGAATGGAAATAGTGTTCCGACGTAATGGAAATTTAAAAAAGGAAAACCTAAAAATATTATTTATGTATTCATCAATGTTTCATCTTTATTTCAAGACTTCCTCAGGATGACTGTCTGAAGAAAACAACACACAAGTACAAAAGCTGAAAAAGGGTCCGCTTATGAAAAAATAAATTATAAGTTATTGTAATATCTCTCACCATCTCGATGAGCCCATAAACAACCTCTCTTGGCTTACATAACACTAACTCGCCCCCTCCCTAATGACTTTATAACTCCAACCGCCACCATATATATATATATATATATATATATATATATATATATATATATAGAGAGAGAGAGAGAGAGAGAGAGAGAGAGAAAAGAGGGTAGTGCAGTATTACTGCAGTTCCAACGAGAGAAAAGTATATATGTAAAGGAGTAAGGCTACCAAAATTTGTAAAATGTTTTTTTTTAACATTTATTTATTATTTTGTTATTTTTATCATTTTATCATTTTATATAACGCGTTTCAAGCGGTTGTCCGCTTTCATCAGATATGTAAATCCATTTGAAGAAATGTCTTTCGATTTGAAAGAGTGTTGTTTCATTTGAGGAAATTTTTTTTTATTGTTTGACGTTTTTGCGCATGCGTGGCTTTGCGGGTGTGTGAGTACGTGTTTTGATAATTTTTATATCTTTTATTTTTTTATTTTTTATTTTTCCTGCTTCTCTTGGTCAAAGTCGTGTGTGTTTATTAAGTACGTGTTATTCTGACCTTTATTTTATCGGTCATCTTAATTTCTCAGGGTGCGTAGATTTTCTTTTGAAATTTATTACTTTTTATTGCCCTGTCTCGAAGAAGTCTGTCGCGCCCGCGTGTGTGTGTGCGTGTATATATATATATATATATATATATATATATATATATATATATATATATATATATATATATATATATATATATATATATATGATAAAGAATGGAAATAGTGTTCCGACGTAATGGAAATTGAAAAATAGGAAAAGACAAAAATACTATTTATATATTAATCAACGTTTTGTTTTTATTTCAGCACTTCCCCATGATGAAAACAACAAACAAGTACAAAATGTTTGAAACAGACGGAGTGGCAGGCGTAAGTTTAAAACGGTCCGCTTATGAAAAAATAAAGACCAGGAAAGACTCTTACGAAAAAGAAATATGACTTATAACTTTTTTAAATTTATTTAAAGCTCTGATGAGGCTCGTTGGACCGAGCGAAATTATTGGAAAAAAGGTCAAGATGTAAAAAAAAAATAATTTTGATTTAAAAAAAAATATCTGCATCTAATACATGCTTTTTGAAGGCATTTTGTCTCTTTTAAGTTTTAAATTTTAAAGATGCTTAAAAAATAAACTTTCTCAAATTTGAATTATGAGTTAATGTAATGTCTACCACCATCTTATCATAAACAACCTCTTTGGCTTTCATAACACTAGCTCACCCCCCTCCCTAATGATATTATGGCTCCAACCGCCACCATTTCCGTCCAACATACTCTACTGTAAACTCAACTTCCCACTGCTACCATTTATGCGTCCCTTACAACTTGACGTGATTTTCTGACTCTACTGTGATTCGACCCCTCGGGGATAATACCGCCGAAATGAGGCAGACGAAGAAAAAACAAAACTATAGGACAGTCTCGCCTGACAACGTTATTTTACAACGAAAGCTTGTAAAAATAAATAAATGATTTATCATTTAAATGTGCACCATGTGTTGATTTTTCAAAATTTCACTAATAGATGTTCCTCTACGACGAGCTTGTTATTTTTTCTTTGAATTTCCGTGAGACGTGGTGCTAAAGGCGCTGATGAAGGACGTTTTGGAGTAGCTTTGTTAACTTATAAAATCAAATAAAATAAAGTATTTCCAAAATGTTTTGGGAACGACCGTACGCCATACTAGACTAGATGTTCTAATTTTTGGAACAACTGTAATGTTCTAATTCATTGAATCCTTGGTTCATATTTTTTAAAAAGCATCTATTGTTAAATTTAAGAAGGAATAGGTAAAATAAATACCTTTTGAAACATTAAGATGCGATATCAATTTTTTTTTTATAAAAAGAAAAACAATAAATCGAAACCGATTTTTTTTTTCTTTTTGATTACAAACTAGCATTTTTTAGTTAGTTTAAAGTGATACAGATATTTCGCCAAAACCTGGCATCCTCGGTGTGTAATATCCTGATGTCATCGGATTTATAAAAAAAATTGATATCGCATCTTAATGCTTCAAAAGGTATTTATTTTACCTATTCCTTCTTATATATATATATATATATATATATATATATATATATATGATTAAATACCACAGAGTGTTTTTGCATGATAAGATTTTTTTATTTTTTCAATTTTCCGAATGGTCCATTTAGTGTTTCGGTCAGATTGCTTTATGTAAGTTCCATGGGTTTCTTGTTGCATTTTCTTTCCTTTTTTGCGAGTACTTTCGATTTGATTCGTCAAATCAACTTCGAGTAGTGTTAGTCTTGGTTTCTTAAAAAAAATGTGTCTGTACTGCTGAGTTTTTTAATTATTATATCTGTTAGCAATTTACAACTTAAAATGAGCGTCTATAATAATGAGATGTTACATGAGAGCGTGATTATGTTCTAAGAGCGTGCAAGATTCGAACGTTTGATTGCTTAACCGTTATGAATTTTATTACGTCTGAACGCCTTAAAGATTAAAACGTATAATTGCTTAATGGCCAAGAATTTGGTAACGTTAATTACTATGCTAGAAACTTTAAAATGTTGTGACTGGTTTAGTAATTCACATCATTGATTGTTGGATGTTTACTTTTTATGTAGATGGCTTCAAGAATGTTTGATCTTTGGGTGTTAGTATTATTGTAGTATTATTAACTAGTATGAGTCTAAATGTGTGTGTGTATGTAGCAATAAGTAGTAATCTATATTAATAAGTAGTAATCTATATAAATAAGTAATAATCTATATTAATAAGTAATAATCTATATTAATAAGTAATACTCTATATTAATAAGTAATAATCTATATTAATAAGTTGTAATCTATATTAATAAGTAGTAATCTATATTAATAAGTAGTAATCTATATTAATAAGTAGTAATCTATATTAATAAGTAGTAAACTATATTAATAAGAAATAATCTATATAAATAAGTAGTAATCTATATTAATAAGTAATAATCTATATTAATAAGTAGTAATCTATATTAATAAGTAGTAATGTATATTAATAAGTAATAATCTATATTAATAAGTAGTAATCTATATTAATAAGTAATAATCTATATTAATAAGTAGTAATCTATATTAATAAGTAGTAATCTATATTAATAAGTTGTAATCTATATTAGTCAATAATAATCTATATTAATAAGTAATAATCTATATTAATAAGTAATAATCTACATTAATAAGTCGTAATCTATTTTAATAAGTTGTAATATATATTAATAAGTAATAATCTATATTAATAAGTAGTAATCTATATTAATAAGTAATAATCTATATGAATAAGTAGTAATCTATAGTAATAAGTAATAATCTATATTAATAAGTAGTAATCTATATTAATAAGTAGTAATCTATATTAATAAGTTGTAATCTATATTAGTCAATAATAATCTATATTAATAAGTAATAATCTATATTAATAAGTAATAATCTACATTAATAAGTCGTAATCTATTTTAATAAGTTGTAATATATATTAATAAGTAATAATCTATATTAATAAGTAGTAATCTATATTAATAAGTAATAATCTATATTAATAAGTAGTAATCAATATTAATAAGTAATAATCTATATTAATAAGTAGTAATCTATATTAATAATAGTAATCTATATTAATAAGTAATAGATTATTACTTATTAATATAGATTACTATTAATAAGTAATAATCTATATTAATAAGTAGTAATCTATATTAATAAGTAATAATCTATATCAATAAGTAGTAATCTATATTAATAAGTAATAATCTATGTTAATAAGTAATAATCTATATTAATAAGTAATAATCTATATTAATAAGTAGTAATCTATATTAATAAGTAATAATCTACATTAACAAGTAGTAATCTATATTAATAAATAATAATCTATATTAATAAGTAATAATCTATATTAATAAGTAGTAATCTATATTAATAAGTTATAATCTATATTAATAAGTAATAATCTATATAAATAAGTAATAATCTATATTAATAAGTAGTAATCTATATTAATAAGTAATAATCTGTATTAATAAGTAATAATCTATATTAATAAGTTGTAATCTATATTAATAAGTAATAATCTATATTAATAAGTAGTAATCTTTATTAATAAGTAATAATATATATTAATAAGTAATAATCTATATAAATAAGTAGTAATCTATATTATTAAGTAATAATCTATATTAATAAGTAATAACCTATATTAATAAGTAGTAATCTATATTAATAAGTAGTAATCTATATTAATAAGTAGTAATCTATATTAATAAGTAATAATCTATATTAATAAGTAATAATCTATATTAATAAGTAGTAGTCTATATTAATAAGTAATAACCTATATTTATAAGTAATAATCTATATTAATAAGTAGTAATCCATATTAATAAGTAGTAATCTATATTAATAAGTAATAATCTATATTAATAAGTAGTAATCTATATGAATAACTAGTAATCTAGATTAAGAAGTAGTAATCTATATTAATAAGTAATAATCTATATTAATAAGTAGTAATCTATATTAATAAGTAATAATCTATATTAATAAGTAATAATCTACATTAATAAGTAGTAATCTATATTTATAAGTAATAATCTATATTAATAAGTAGTAATCTATATTAATAAGTAATAATCTATATTAATAAGTAATAATCTATATTAATAAGTAGTAATCTATATTAATAAGTAGTAATCTATATTAATAAGTTGTAATCTATATTAATAAGAAATAATCTACATTAATAAGTAGTAATCTATATTAATAAGTAATAATCTATATTAATAAGTAGTAATCTATATTAATAAGTAGTAATCTATATTAATAAGTAATAATCTATATTAATAAGTAGTAATCTATATTAATAAGTAATAATCTATATTAATAAGTAATAATCTATATTAATAAGTAGTAATCTATATTAATAAGTAGTAATCTATATTAATAAGTAATAATCTATATTAATAAGAAATAATCTACATTAATAAGTAGTAATCTATATTAATAAGTAATAATCTATATTAATAAGTAATAATCTATATTAATAAGTAGTAATCTATATTAATAAGTAATAATCTATATTAATAAGTAGTAATCTATATTAATAAGTAATAATCTATATTAATAAGTAATAATCTATATTTATAAGTAGTAATCTATATTAAAAAGTAGTAATCTATATTAATAAGTAGTAATCTATATTAATAAGTAATAATCTATATTAATAAGTAGTAATCTATATTAATAAGTAATACTCTATATTAATAAGTAGTAATCTATATTAATAAGTAGTAATCTATATTAATAAGTAATAATCTGTATTAATAAGTAGTAGTCTATATTAATAAGTAATAATCTATATTAATAAGTAATAATCAATATTAATAAGTAGTAATCTATATTAATAAGTAATAATCTATATTAATAAGTAATAATCTATATAAATAAGTAGTAATCTATATTAATAAGTAATAATCTATATTAATAAGTAATAATCTATATTAATAAGTAATAATCTATATTTATAAGTAGTAATCTATATTAAAAAGTAGTAATCTATATTAATAAGTAGTAATCTATATTAATAAGTAATAATCTATATTAATAAGTAATAATCAATATTAATAAGTAATAATCTATATTAATAAGTAGTAATCTATATTAATAAGTAATAATCTATATTAATAAGTAATAATCTATATTAATAAGTAGTAATCTATATTAATAAGTAGTAAGACTACACATCTAAAGCAAGAATAGCTAAAAGGCTTCTAAAATTCAAACTAGCATTGTACGCAAGTACTCGTGACGTAACGGATAAAAGTGCTAAGTGATTATCCATTTTAAGTGACACTCTTTAGGGGTTTCAATATTCAATGTGGATAGTACTAGTAATATAATTAAACCTTACCGGGTCATGACGGAACAAAACTAAGCTTCCCACGTGGATTAAATAAAGGGTTCCGTTCGAAGACCTATACAGGATTCCCGAGTTCGATGTAAGGATTCTGAATTCGATGTAAGAATTCTCGTTAGACGTAAGGATTCTCGAGTTCGACGTAAGGATTCCCTAGTTCGACGTAAGGATTCTCGAGTCGACGTAAGGATTCCCTAGTTCGACGTAACGATTCTCGAGTCGACGTAAGGATTCCCTAGTTCGACGTAAGGATTCTCGAGTTCGACGTAAGGATTCCATAGTTCGACGTAAGGATTCTCGAGTTCGACGTAAGGATTCCCTAGTTCGACGTAAGGATTCTGTAAAGTCGAACAGAATGAAGGAAGAAAGCGACCACGTGTTTGCGCGTGTTGTCTTACCTGCTGGGATGATCGCGGGGAGGGCGGAAATTAAATTAATGGCGGCTGTGGTTTTTTGTACGATTATTGAGCGATGACGTCAGGCCTCACGTGACTGTTTTTCTGACCACCGATTTGGCTGATGATGAACACTTGGACAATAAAAGGAGTATGTTCAGAAGATCAAAGGAGTGTCTATCAACTGCATCAGTGTGATTAGACGTCCGACGTGCGTGTGTTAATCAACTGCCGTAGTTGCGTAGTTGCGAAACGAATAGAGATTCTCGAGTCGACGTAAGGATTGCCGAGTTCAACGTAGGGATTCTCGGGTTCAGCGTAAGGATTCCCGAGTTCAACGCAATGATTCCCGAGTTCGACGTACAGATTCTCCAGTTCGACAAGATACACCTGAAGAATGTCGGAGGTTACATCGACCGAAACATCGCGAGAATAACATCGAAGATGGGAACAGGATAATCTAAATAACACACCTTCAAAACGTTTATCGATTTGTCAGGCCATTGTGTACTTGGTCGCCATCTTTCTTTCGTCGCTCTCTCAATAAAAGGGGATTTCGTTTTAGTGTCCGTCTGAAATAGATTCACTTCCGTTTATGTCCTTTCGTTCACCGATTTAGGCGCTGACACACACCGAAGCTTTTAAACCAAATCTCTCGACATTAAACATTAAGTAAACTTTGTTTATCTTCGGCAATAATGCCATTTCGTCACAACAGTTTTGAGTTTCGACAAACTGTCATCACCAACGATAAAAATAACCTTTATATTAAGATAATATTGCAAAGAGATGCTCTTATCTATAAATTGATATTAGTAATAAATGTTCGGAACCATCACGTTTTCACATTAGAGTTATCATTACAAATGAATAAATGTGGAAACGTTCTTTATTCTTGTGGATTTTTATTTGTCTTATCTGAAGAAGGTATTTTTTAATCATCTTTATATCATAGTATCGATTATTTTCTGCACCTTTTCTCCCCCTCTCTCTCTCTCTCTCTCTCTTTTACTCCCTCTATCTTTCTGCATCTCTCTCTCTCTCTCTCTCTCTCTCTCTCTCATAATATATACATATATATATATGAAGAAGAATGGAAAGGAATTAGAGAAGCAAAAGCCAACTCAAAATTCAATTCAATTGCTCAGAGCAAGGTATATTCCGCAAAAAGGCAATTTATTCAAGTTAAATTTTCCTTAAGCCAGGCTTTTCAAAGATCAAAATCTTATCATCAGAGGAAATCGCTGGGATAGATAAGTTGGCAATGGCCAAGATTTAAAATTTGAAAAAATGAAATAAAAGTTGTAGGGAAGGAAACGCAGGGCAAAACTCTGCCCGAATGCAAGCAAATGTCCGATTGCTAAAAAGTCCGGTGTCGAAAAGTCCAGCGGAGAGAATAAGATGTAGATAGGTAGGTCGTTAAAGGCACGAGATGTAATGAGAGAAGTTTCAAAGTTAAATTCCAAGATGCCACAACTTCAGGTACGGCGAAAATAGAAAATCCAAAAGGGTAAAAAGTCCAATAATATATATATATATATGTATATATAAATAAATATTAAATTATTTATACCTACAGACGCTAGCGTTTCAAGCTTATTGCTCTCATCAGTGCAGGGAAGTAACAATTTCAGACGGTCGGGAAGCGCGAACCCAGTACACAGAGTCAGCCATATCCACTCGGCCCACGGAAACTGTCACGTAATTTAGGGAAATTAAGATCTATATGTACCTAGAAGCGGGCACAGATAGAAGACTAGTCGAGAGTGTTTGACGAACGTATTCGGAACTTTGCATTAGAGCTTTTTGACAGTCAATTTTTAACTTCCCCGAGAGTGCTCAACTTTAACTTCTTAAAGGGGCTTAATATAATATTTATAAATAAATATTAAATTATTTATACCTACAGACGCTAGCGTTTCAAGCTTATTGCTCTCATCAGTGCAGGGAAGTAACAATTTCAGACGGTCGGGAGGCGCGAACCCGGTACACAGAGTCAGTCTAGAATCTGCAAGCAGTCGCCATCTCCAACGGAAACTGTCACGTAATTAAGGGAAATTAAGATCTATATGTACCTAGAAGCGGGCACAGATAGAAGACTAGTCGAGAGTGTTCGACGAACGTATTCGGAACTTTGCATTAGAGCTTTTTGACAGTCTATTTTTAACATTCCCGAGAGTGCTCAACTTTAATTTCTTAAAGATATTCCCAAATGGTCACTCATTTAGTACTGGCCAGGCTCGACGTCGCTTATATATATATATATATGTATATATATATATATATATATATATATATATATATATATATGAATGATATTTCGGGACAACTTAATCCTTTTGATATATATATATATATATATATATATATATATATATATATATATATATAATTAACTTGTTACAAATATCCAGGGGGTATGAATCCGAAGGAAGTTGAAACCGGGTTTATATATATATATATATATATATATATATATATATATTAAGAAATTAAACTTAATCCTTTTGATATATATATATATATATATATATATATATATATATATATATATATATATATATATATATATATATATATATATCAAAAGGATTAAGTTTAATTTCTTAATTAAACTTGGGTTGTACCTAGTCTTAAGATATTTACACAGAGTATATATATATTATAACTCAGTAGTATCTTATCTGAAGAAGGTATTTTAGTCACATTTACATCATAGTATCGATTATTTTTTGCACTTTTTCTCCCCATCTCTCTCTTTCTCCCTCTAACTTTCCCTTCTCGCACTCTCTTTCTCCCACTTTCTCCCACTTTCTCTCCCTATCTCCCTCCACTATCTCTATCTATCTATCTATCTATCTCTCTCTATATATATATTGTAACTCAGTAGAGTTTTATCTGAAGAATGTATTTTTAGTCATCTTTACACCATTGTATCGATTTATTTTCTGCACTTTTCTCCCTCTCCCTCTCTCTTACTCCCTCTATCTTTCCCCCTCTCTCTTTCTCTCTCTCTCTCTCTCTCTCTCTCTCTCTATATATATATATATATATATATATATATATATATATATATATATTATAACTCAGTAGAATACAACATTCATGACATAATTAATATTTTGTAATCATCCTCCGAAAAATTAAACACCAATAATATTTATCCTTGCGTACATATATATAGGCTGTGGCATTGCAGGCTGGTAATAATCAAGGCAAACACAGTGGTGTAGTTTACAAAGTGTATCAACAAAAGTATGTCACAAAACGTACGCGTCAGATTCTGGGACCAGAACTGCCACCAATTGCGGTATTTACTTCTTTTCCACGCAGACACAAACTCGAACCGCATCAAACAATTACTATAACTGCCTTTTGCTTCAATTTGGTAATCGATATATTAATACGATAGCGTGTGTGTTCGTGTGTCACGCTTCCGGCAAAAGCTCTGCGCATGCGTGTCGCACCTAAATTTTGAAAAACATTCGACTAGCCTGCGTTTAGCAGCATTTACATTCGTTTCCCTCTGGCGCAATGGTAAGCGAGGTAGTAATTTTTACTTCGGCCCAACTGGTTTATAGTTCGATCCCAACCAACCTCTAAGATTTTTATTCTACATTTTGAGGGGAAGGGGAAGAAATAATACATTTTTTTTATCACCTGGTTAAAAACTACTTTTTTGTGTTGCTTAAAACTTTAAACTATTTTTTGTTTTTATGTTGGCGTTTTTAATGGCATTGTCTATTTAATTACGTTGACTGCTTAAAAAGTAGGGTATCGGCCAGTATTATTTTGTTGTTGTTTTTTGTTTTTTTTTGAAAGGATGGCATATCAACCTTTTTTTAGTAGATATGCGCAGTGTCCATCGTATACGAGTTACTATTGTAAACAATTATTTCACTCTTATCCAGAAGGGGGGGGGGGCTCATAATAAAGCAAGCGTAACTTACTAACAAATAGAGGGTGCTTTGTTACATTAGGACCCGTATTGAAAACATCATTTCGTGTAATTTACACGGGTTCCGCTAGTCGATATCAATCGATTAAAATTACAAATACGTTTATAACACATTAAACAAAAATGTTAAACATCTTCACATTTCTTTCAGTATATAATAAACATTAATAATTTTTTTTTTAAATCGCACATGTCTTGATACTTATATTAAATATAAACCAGTTTACGTGAACTTTGTGTCGGCAGCGTTCGGACATGTTACGTAAACATCCGAGAAATGCCGAGCGATTAGCCAATCAGCTACCAGACGACAATTTTTCTAACTAGTATTGAAATTGTATAAAGCCAGAAGCAATTGATTAAAGCCAGTGCATGTTTATTTCTTGTATTATTCCCCCCCCCCCAAAAAAAAAATGAATTAGTAAGAGCTGTTTAGTCTGCCAGGAAAGAAAGCTGTTGGCAAAAAAGAAAAACATGTCAGAAATATTGTTACATGTGCCGGTTGATAGAAAGAAAAGGAATAATGGACAAAGTATTAATGGATGTGTACAAACACTAAATGTAGAGATTTGAATTCCGTAAGAAGTGGCACATTTTTTTGTTGTTGTTATTTGTTATCTTTTTTGAAAATAAAACTGAAAAAAAAAAGACGCAGCAACGTATCGAAGTTATCGTCTGCCACCATTCGCCTTGTCATCTCTCGGGTGTTTACGTAACACGCCGAACGCTGTCGACGAGAAGTTCACGGAAACTGGTTCATATTCGATATAAGTACGATTCACATTACTATGCAAATTTAGTTTCATTTCTTATAATAGAAATTCATCCTAACCCTAACACTAACCCTAACCTCTGAGTTGGGTGGATTTTAGCGTCGCAAATTCACTTCATGAATACAATGACACCTGTTTTTTTTTATTCATGTAAAAACTATACATCGACGCTTTACTTACGTTTTATGTTAGAATGTTAATGAAATGGACTGAGCCAATCCCACCGACATGAACGACAAAAAAAATAGCCTGTGCCATTCATGAAATGTGCATAGCGTCCAGGTGAATTGATAAAACGAAAGTAGATTTGTAGAGATAAAGAATAGCCTCAGGTGTGAGAAAGTGTTTGGAGCGATGGACAGAACCGACTTTACGAGGAGAAAGAGCAATAGATCTAATGTACGAACTTCAAGAAAGATTTGATGAGAGTGAAAGATCAAGAAGTTTCAGAATCGATTTCTCCTCAAGAGCAGAGCCATCCATGAGAATACCAGGAAGAAAGGTGGCACGCCTACGATTGAAAGGATGGCATATCTAAATAATACAAGAAATAAACATGCACTGGCTTTAATCAATTGCTTCTGGCTTTATACAATTTCAATACTAGTTAGAGAAATTGTCGTCTGGTAGCTGATTGGCCAATCGCTCGGCATTTCTCGGATGTTTACGTAACATGTCCGAACGCTGCCGACACGAAGTTCACGTAAACTGGTTTATATTTAATATATGTGCGATTTAAAAAAAAAATTATTAAGTTAAGCTGAGTCTTAAAATTATTAAACAAAACAAGTCATTTCGTACCCCAATTGCCGCTAGGAAAGGATGCACTGCTGGTTATGTGGTTTATTAGTACAATATCACGCCAAAAGACGATGTCCATTGTGTAATGGCTCCGGCCAATGCACTGTACAAGTATGAAGTCCGAGTGAAAGACATCGATGAAGCCCTTCCGTTGCTACCAGAACACAAGTATGAAATTATGAACAGGGGTACGTTGTGAGGTAGGGGCCAGGCCAAACAGGTGCTCGAGTGAATGGAGGGCAATAACTGTCACCAAGGTGATGAGTTCCAAAACATTGTGTGTGGACGGAGTGCCTCGCTATGTAAGAGATATTTGCCCGTATCCTCAGATGGTGAGAAATTCCGAAGACAGTGGAAGTGCAGCGTCAAGTGATGGAGAACTGTGTGTGTCGGTAATGAATGAGGAAGCCGATAGCACGGTCGATTATGGCCTTATTCGGTTGAGCGACAGTGGCGACAGCGACAGTGACGACGACAATAGCGAAGATCAACATGTCTCGATAGAATCACCACAAGAAACGATTAAATTAGCCACAAAGGAGCCACAGACAAAGATGATACCTGTGTCATGCTGAGAACACCAGAAGTGTGTAATGAACTAAGCCTATCCCCACGACATAAGCGAGGAAAAAATAGCCTGTGCCGTGCATGAAATGTGCATAGCGTTCAGGCGAATTGATAAAGGAACAAAATACGGCTGGAACAACAGTTGATTGTTAAAATGTATTCATATGTATAAACATTGATATTTATTAACATAAATAGATAAAAATTTAAATTTATTCATATAAATAGAAAAACATTAACTGTTCTGTCTAGCCTAGAATAAGTCCCTTAGATTTATCTCCCTTTGACCGCTCTCCTTCTTGTAAGGGATTTTATAGCCTCAAGACCGGGCGATCACTTTTCCGGTGTTCTGTCCCCTCTCCTAACTGTTTAGTCTCGGATCTACATGGAGAAATTTCTATCCACTAAAATATCCCGATATTTTAAGGCATCTCCGTTTTTACCTTTTTCAACGAATAATAAAACCTTGGTTTAAACGACACTATGCCTCAGAGTCTTGTTTGTCGATAAGAGTTTGGGCTAGCTGTCCACCATATTAACATTTATTCACATAAAAAGATAAAAATTAACATTTATTCACTTAGTGTTCGTGCCGGTTCATTCTGTATTTTAAGTATGAAATTTAATTCACTGTTTCTTATGTGTTTTTATATGTATTTTCATTTATATTATCATCTTTGAACTTACAGATGGAGTAATATGTGGTGGCTTAATAGGAGGTTTTGTCTCTATTATTGTGGGTTTTAAATAATACTTTAATGATTTCTGTCTGTGATTCTAAAAAGAGCGCCTACGAAGACTATTCGGAGTTATCAAAAATATGACACAAAATAAATGTTCCAACTTCTTCTAAAACGATCGTACGACAAATAATCGTTGTGGTTGAATTATTGAAACTGATATGAATGATGTCCTAATTTTGTTTATCTCAACTTACTTTATATATATATATATATATATATATATATATATATATATATATATATATATATATATATATATATATATATGATGGACTCTCCCGTTGATTTCGACGTATGAGTGCCCCGCCAGGGGCTTCCCGCGCGTGAATTTGTAATTGCAAGGGTTGCGCAATCCCTAACAACCGCTCTCCTCGGTCGACATTGCTTGATTCCAATGGCAAGTAGTAATACAAGACGACTGGAAACAATGCCGAAATAAGCAGAGAGCACATACAGCACCTGGAATTCCCAAATGGTCACCCATTTAGTACTGGCGAGACTCGACGCCGCTTAACTTCGGTTATCTAACGGGAACCGGTGTGTCAACGTGATTGTGCCGTATATATATATATATATATATATATATATATATATATATATATATATATATATATATATATATATATATAAATATGAAAGTAAAAGTATACTTTTAGAGAATTGAACTTATAGTTAAATGATTTAAGTTCAATATACGAGATAGAGCAAATATAAAGATAAATGAAGGAAGAGATATAAAGATGTGCGAATGACAAATCTATTACATCTTCAGTTGATAAGATTTTAATCTTTGAAAAGCCTTGCTTAAGGAAAGAAAAATCAACATGTTTTTATCGAGCACACTTTGCATTGAACAATCGAAGATGAAATAAATTTGTCATTCGTACATCTTTATATCTCTTCCTTAATTTATCTTTATATATATATATATATATATATATATATATATATATATATATATATATATATATATATATAGTAATCCAGATAGGGTAAAAATCCACAGGGTAGAAATCCAAAGGGAATCAAACCGAGCTTATAAAAGAGTGCTCAATAAAAAAATATAGAGCTGTATTGTGAATGCTTTTATTCAAACATGTACAAGGTCTGCTACACTAGCATGTCGATGTTATCGATCTACAGCTCTCAAGAGCTGAGGTCTCATCAGGCAGAGAATTATTTTTTGATCCAACCTGGTTGCTGAATTCCAGGAAGAAAGGTTCTCGCTAGACCAGTGCCTCAAGCCGGGATTGAAACTCGACCGTCGAACTATCATGCGACACTGACTTAATATAAGATATATCTCAATGTAAACATTGCAATTGCCGTGGCTCGAATTAGTTTTACCTAATGAGCTGATGGCAGTTGACGATATCCTTACAAATTAAGCTCTACCCCGGGAGGGAGCTTTATAGTCATCCACATACAGACTGTTCCGCTGTTTCACAGCTCATTAGTGCGGCTAGACCAATTAGTGCCTCAAGTCAGGATTGAAATTCGACCGTCGAGCTGACGGTCGGCGCTTCTAACCCCTACGCTATCATGTGACACTGATGTGCTCATATATATATATATATATATATATATATATATATATATATATATATATATATATATATATATATATATATATATATATATATATATGTGATTTTATGAAGGCTTACCAAAGCATTCCTTTCAGGACACCAATGATCACCATTAAATATATTTTTTCTTACAAATACTATTTATTCAAATTAAATGTTTTTTCCTACACGTGTTTCACTACCAAGCAGTTACTTGCTTGGCAGATCATCAGGGAAATTAAATGTCTGGAATACTGGTTTCAACTGCCGACAATACACAATGTGGCGTTGCAATAGTTGAGGTTACTTAAGAAGAGAAGAGGAAAAAAATAAAAATAAAAGTCAAAATTAAAAAGCAAGGAAGAACAACGATAAAAAAAGAAAGTCCTAGAAAAGTCTTAGAAAAGTAGCTCGTGCATTATTTCTTCCACCAAGCCAACAAGCAAATAATCGGTCCCAATATATATATATATATATATATATATATATATATATATATATATATATATATATATATATATATATATATATATATATATATAAAGTATAAAGGAATACTCAATAAAGATATACTCAATAAAGAATAAAAGGGAAATACCAGTAGAGTGCTCAATTAAATTAAATTAAGAGCGTAATATTTTTATTTTTAAATACAGATTTTAATCAGACATGGACCAGTGGTTTCTGACAAGAAACGGGTTGAATTCCCGATTCACGTCGTCTTCAGCATAGTCTGAAATAGTAAATGATGGAATTTCTTCAAAAAACATCCAACTGTTATGAAACGCTGTGTACACCGAATTTTGAAATGGAGAGCCGACGAGGAACGCTTAGGACAGAAAAGCCGTTAAAAGATTCTATATTTAGAAGTAAAGCAAGAAAGAAAGAAAGAAAGAAAGAAAGGAGTGGAAAAGTAAAAAAATTAAATTTATAATAATAAAATATTACTTTTATATTTATATATATTATTTTCATATATATATATGTAGAAAAATTATTAATTAAGGTACGCAACTCTAATTAATTAAATAATCTAAAAAAAGGGGAGGTAACTATTTATCATTATATAAAATGTATATATATGTTTTTATGAATTACGATACTTCAATTAATAATTCTCAATTCAAAGTAAAAACATAAATATAGATAAATATATAAATAAAAAATATAAATATAGATAAATATATAAATACATAAATAAAAAATCAATATATACATAAAAAATCAATCAATATATAATTAAAATATCAATATATAAATGAAAAATCAATATATAAATAAATCAATATATAGATAACAAATATAAATAAAAATTCTATATAAATAATAAAATATATATAAATAAGAAAATATATATAAATAAAAAATCAATATATAAATAAAAAATCTCTATATAGAAAAAATATAAAAATATAAAAAAATATAAAAAAATAAAAAAATCAATATATAAATGAAAAATTCAATATATAAATATAATCATAATATGTAAATAAAGAATCAAAAGTCAAAATGTAAATAAAAATATAAATAAAAATATAAATATATAAAAATATAAAAATATATAAAAATATAAATAAAAAAATATATAAATATAAATATATAATATATATGAAAATAATAAATAATTAAAAAATATAAAAAATAAATAAAAATAAAAATAAATGTAAATATAAAAATCGAAATATAAATAAATCAATATATAAATAAATAAAAATCATATAAAAAAATCATATAAAAATTCAAAAATCAAAATATAAATAAAAAATCAATATATAAAAAAATCAATATATAAAAAAATTCATATGTAAATGAGAATTCAAAATTCATATATAGATAAAAAAATGTATATATATAGATAAAAAATATATACATATACATAAATAAAAAATCAATATATAAATATATATAAAAAGTAAATATATAACCATAAATAATCAATCAATATATATATATAAATAAATAAATATATAAATAAAAAATCAAAAATAAATAAATATACACATACACATGTACACTTACACACATGCATACGCACACACTCACATACTTATATGCATATGCATACATATACATATATGTATATATATATATATATATATATATATATATATATATATATATATATATATATATATCAGTGATAAATGAAAAAAAACTTTCGCATTTATTAATTTATATATATATATAAATATAGATATATATATAAATATATATATATATATATATATATATATATTTATATATATATCTATAAACAATTAAGTCAACTACAACGCTAAGAGATGTGTATGATTGATCGCATGGTGTGTGTGTGTGTGTTTGTATGTGTGTGGGTGTGTGTGTGTGTGTGTGTGTGTGTGTATGTATCGAGCAGTAAGAGAGAAAGAAAAGGAGAAATAAAAAAGGTATTTGTGAATGGGTGTATGTATATATGTATGTATGCTTACGCGCATAGGCACGTGTCGGTGTATGTGTGTGTGTGTGTGTGTGTATCAATGTACATGTACACGTCCCATTACGTGTGTGTGGACGCGTATGTGCGTGTGCTCATTTATACACATATTTAATTTATGATTTTTCTACTCTTTCCCCCTCATTGCCTGGGAAAACCTCCCACCGTACACACGCAAACCCCAAACACCGATGAAGACTGAAGGATCAGTCGAAAATTTTGTTCTCCATACCATCAACATGAAAAAACTATTTTTCTTTACAGAACAACTTATATTCCTACACGTCACAAAATAAATAAATAGAAAAATAAATAATAAAAAGTTATAACACAATATAAACTTTTTTTCATTTTATTTTTTTATATACATACTTATATATATATATATATATATATATATATATATATATATATATATATATCAAGGCCCCAAATCACTTCAAATTAGAGATGCCATCCATAAAATGTCGCATGCTGACTTCACGATTGACCAAGTTTCCTTCTTAGTAATGATGTGTCTAAATGTGTGCCGTCCTGATTGCTTTTCATGCCAGGAACTGACAGTGAATCTTCATCTTGGTAACCCGAACAAGTAAGAAGTATAGCACCAAAGAATCTTGGAGAAATGCCAGGAAACTCTCGGAACTGATGATGAAGAAGAAGAAGAAGAAGAAGAAGAAGAAGAAGAGGGAGAAGAAGAGGGAGAAGAAGAGGAAGAATAAGAAAAAGAGGGAGAAGAAGAAGAAGAAAAAGAGAGAGAATAAGAAGAAGAAGAAAAAGAAGAAGAAGAAGAAGAAGAAGAGGAATAATAAGAAAAAGTGGGAGAAAAAGAAGACGAAGAAGAAGAAAAAGTAGAAGAAGAAGAAAGAGAAGAAGAAAAAGAAGGAGAAGAAGAAGAAGAAGAAGAAGAAGAAGAAGAAGAAGAGAAAGAGGAAGAAGAAGAAGTCGAAGAAGAAGAAGAAGAAGAAGAAGAAGAAGAAGAAGAAGAAGAAGAGGGAGAAGAAGAAGAAGAAGAAGACGACGAAGAAGAAAGAAGAAGAAGAAGAAGAAGAAGAAGAAGAAGAAGAAGAAGAAGAAGAAGAAAAAGAGGGAGAAGAAGAAGAAGAAGAAGAAGAAGAGGAAGAAGAAGAAGAAGAAGAAGAAGAAGAGGAAGAAGAAGAAGAAGAAGAAGAACAAGAAGAAGAAGAAGAAAAAGAAGAAGAAAAAGAGGGAGAAGAGGAAGAAGAAGAAAAAGAAGAAGAAGAAGAAGAAGAGGAAGAAGAAGAAGAAGAAGAAGAAGAAGAAGAAGAGGAAGAAGAAGAAGAAGAAGAACAAGAAGAAGAACAAGAACAAGAATATGAATAATAATAAGAAGAAGTGGTTAGTTGTGCCGCCGCCGTCGTCGCCATGTTGTACGGGCGGCCATTTTGTGATAGTTATCAGTGGTTTCTCGAAAGACAGACGGGGAAATGTTGTCTAAAATGAATAAGCGGAATTTATGTGCACCGAAAATGCGATACGAGGACGGATTTTCACGAGAAATTAGATGTCATTTTCGGTTGCAAATGTCTCCACTGACCTTTACCTACACCACGAACGTTGCCATTTTCTTTCTTTGTTTGATTTAGAAAAAAAAAAAAATTTTTCTGCCATTTTTAAACGTCTACTTCGTCTCTCTTTCTGTTTAATCTCCCGCCTTTTTAAAATCATTCTTTGGTCCGTTATTCGTATCCCTTCTTTCTGTCTTCCATTCTCCTCTTCTTTCTTTATTCTTTCTTTCTTTCTATTTTTCTTTCTCTCTTTTTATCACCCCTTTTTTCCTTCTTTATTTTCTCTTATTCTTTCTTTCATTCTCTCTTTCTCTCTTTCCTTCCTTCTCTCTTTTCTTTGTTATTTACGTTTCGTTGTTCCTTTCCGTTCTTTTCCAATATACGGGATAATCACGTTGACACACCGAAGTTAAGCAACGTTCCGCCTGGTCAGTACCAGATGGGTGACCATTTTGGAATACCAAGCGCTATGTGGAGATGGACGGCGACACCTCCCTGTATTTTTTTAAAAACATAGTTCACCCCAAACAAGGCAGGCCGCCACTGTAGACGTAAGGGGCTACTGAGAAAAAAAGAAAGAAGGTTTTTTTTTGGGGGGGGGGGTCAACCGTAATTGGGATCTGTGCAGCGAGGTGCCTGTTTACATTAGTTTTAAATTTCTGCATATCTGAATACAGTCTAGGACACAGGGGGCAGGGAGGGAGTTCCAGAGGCCAGCAGCACGAGGAAAGAAGCTATTGGAGTAGAAAGCTCTCCGGCATCTGGGGACCTCCACAGTGAATGAATGAGATTTAGTAGAATGTCGAGTTAGTCTAGTGAATTTATGTCGAGGGGGCACCAGAGCAGCCAATTCATCGGAGCATAATCCATTGAAGTATTTGTAAAACAGACACAAGGATGCTACATTGCGGCAATGGGACAGGGACTGGAGCATGGTTGACAGTGAGGGACCTATTAAGTTGGCGTATAAAAGGCATTGTCTCCCCTGACTGGGATATAAATGCGACTGGGGCCCCATGTGAATTTAATCAAGGGAGGCGCGAGAACACTCTATCCCTTAATAAGCCTCACGGATGGCCTATGCTGGAAATCTCATTTCTTTGATCAATCATAACTCAAAACCCAATAAACCAAATTAGTTAAAACTCTGCACAAAATTTTTATTTGATAGGTTCTATAAGTGTGTAGAATTTCAACATCATTAGTCAAGGCAACCCAGAGACCCAGAAAGTTCAATCATGAAATCATGTTATCTGTGTGTACGTACGTACGTGCCACCGTGTATATCATCAACTATTTGATGGATTCAGCTGATTTTTGGCAGAGATAGAGGTTCTAGGGTCTAGTTGATGGCATTTTAATTTCAGTTTACCATATACCTTAGTTTTCCAAAAAATTCCAAAAAACCTTAAAAATGACCAGTGTATTGTGGCATAGCCTTTACAAAAGTAGTGACATTCCATGAGAAATGCCAGTATACTGAAATCATATGCCCTTAATAGGGTTAAGATGAAAATTCATATACACTAAATGTACAAAAGCAAGGAAATTTCCAAATTTTTACACTTTAATTGTCATTAAGGGTATGACTACATATCAACCAAACCATTTCATTATCACATCACTACAGTATACATCTTTATGCATGAGTGGATGAAGTGTGTGAGGTGCGCTGAAGAAAAATTCCTACCAGTAAAATACATAGCCCTGTTGTGCTCGCATACCCTTAATGGCATTGATCATGGAATGTCACAACTTCTCATAACTGATATAGTTTGTAGTTTGACTAATCAAGGTTTCTTCCAATATTCCAGACCAGATTTTCTTTTGAATTTCTTCTTTTCTCTATTTTTTCAAATATATCCTTCGTGATATGAATGAGAAACGAAGAAGAAAAAAACAAGTAAGTATAACTCTTTTCTTTAAAAAAAACAACAATTTTTTATTCACACTAAACAAGGCATATTGTCACTGAGACATGAGGGGCTACTATGATGAGGGTCTTAATTTATACGGGGTCATCCAAAAGTGTGGAGATGTGCAGCGAAATGTTTGTTCACGTCATATTTAAATTTCTGAATGTTGCTAAAGACGGGGAAACAGGGAGCAGGAAGGAAATATTAATGGCAAGCGCTACGAGGAAAGAAGCAATATGCGTAGAATTTTATCTGGTAACTGTACAGTGAAAGGGTGATATTTTATGGCGTATCGGGTTGGTCTTTTGTTGTTTAGAGTTTAGGTTAATTAAATAAATGAATAAAAAGAAGAAGGATATTAACAGAGAGAGAGAGAGAGAGAGAGAGAGAGAGAGAGAGAGAGAGAGAGAGAGAGAGAAAGTAAGTGACAAAAAGTGACAAAAAATAAACAGGGTAAAAATTGAAGAAGAAGAAGAAGAAAAAGAAGAAATAGAAGTAGAGATGGGAGGAGGATAAGGAGGAGAAGGAGGAGGAAGAAAAACGAAGAAGATGAAAAAAAGGAGAAAAGAAGAAGAAAAAACTAGGGGAAAAATGATACGTTAGAAAAGATGTAGAAAAACAAAACAAAATAAAGAAGACGTAACGAAAGAAAAGATGTGAAAAAAGATAACATGGGAAGAAAATTAGGAAAATCCAGGGAGACGAACTGTAGAAAAACGAAGAAAGAAAAACGAGAAACTAAAACGAAGAAGATAATGAAGAACAATAAGAAGAAAATAAAAGCGAAGAATATGAAAAGAGGAAAGGTAAGAAAAGAAAAAAAGAAGAACGAAGAGGAAGATAAAGAAGAAAGAAGAAAAGAAATAAAAGAAAAAGATAAAGAATGAAACAGTAAAAGAGGAAGAAAAGAAAATAATGATATGAAGAAGATAAGGAGAAGAGAATAAATAAAAACAGAAGAAAAAGAAGAAATGAGTGGAAGAAGAATGTTGAAAAGAAAAAGAAAGTAGAAGTAAGAGAACAAGAGAAAAGGGAAATGAGAAGAAGAAGAAGAAGAAGAAGAAGAAGAAGAAGAAGAAGAAGAAGAAGAAGAAGAAGAAGAAGAAAAAAAAAGAAGAAGAAATAAAAGAAGAAGAAATAAAAGAAATAGAAGAAAAAGAAGAAGAAGAAGAAAAAAGAAGAAGAAGAAAACGAAGGAAAAAAGCGGAAAGGAATGAAGCAGTAGAAAAATAAAGAGAAAGAAAAGAAGAAAAAGAAAATTGATAAGTGAGGGAAAGAAGAAGAAGAAGAAGAAGAATAATAAGACGAAGATTAAGAAAAAGGGGGAAAAAGAAAGGGAAAAAGAAGAAGAGGATAGAAAAAAGCGGAAGAGGTAGAAGAAGAGGGAAAGAAAAAGAAGAAAAACAGGAAAAGAAGAAGAAGGGAAAGAAGAAGAAGAAGAAGAAGAAGAAGAAGAAAAAGAAAAAGAAAAAGAAAAAGAAGAGGAAGGGAAAGAAAAAGAAGAAAAACAAGAAAAGAAGAGGAAGGGAAAGAAGAAGAAGAAGAAGAAGAAGAAGAAGAAGAAGAAGAAGAAGAAGAAGAAATAAACAAAGGAAAAAAAGAAGAAGAAGAAGGAAAAAGAACTAGCAAAAAGAAAAAAGAGAAGAGAAAAAAGAAGACGTAGAAGAGGAGGGGAAAGGAAAAGATTAAGAAGAAACAAGAAAAAGAAAAGAATGGAAATAATAATAATAATAATAATAATAATAATAATAATAATAATAATAATAATAATAATAATAATAAAAATATTAAGAAGAAGAAGAATAAGAAGATCAGTTCGTGGAAATATTGTTTCTTCGTCTTTCAATATCGACTTTAGCGAAATGGAGGGGAATAGAGACAGCAGACAGAAAGATAGGGGGACAGAGAACTGGGTGGGAGAAAAAGAGAGGACGTGATAGAAAAAGAGAAATAGAGAGAAAGAGAGTGGAGGTGGGAGATGGAAGTAGGGTGAGGCGGCGGGTTCGGCGCGGGTGAAGGTCTTTTTTATGATTGGTTCGAGTGCAGACATCGATCGAAGCGGAAGTGGCATCTGATCGATCCTCTGTTGTTTTCAAGGAAGGGCGGTAATGGCCGCCGAGTGGAACATTTATGTTCATTGTGGGAGGACAGAGTCTAATAGCGGAAAAAAGGAAAAGAACGAATTATGTTTTCTTTTAGAAGAAATTGCCGAGATTAACAACGACTTACAATTAATTAGTATTGGATTGAATGGGAGAGAGTTTAGACAAGAATATGGAGAGAGATATGGGGTGAGGATACGGAGAAAGAGATAGAAATAAAAGAAATGAAAAAGAGGGACAGAAAGAAAGAAAGAAAGAAAGAAAGAAAGAAAGAAAGAGAAGAAGAAAGAAAGAGAAATAGTAAAAGAGGGGGAGAGAAAAAGTTAGAAAGAAAGGGAGGAGAGAAAAGAGCAATTGAGGGTGAGCGAAAGGGGAGAAAAGAAAGAGAGAGAACGAGGGGAATAGAAAAACGGAGTAAGGAGAGAAGAGAGAGAGAGAGAGAGAGAGAGAGAGAGAGAGAGAGAGAGAGAGAGAGAGAGAGAAAGGAGTAAATAGAGAAATGGAGAAATGTTTGAAGAAGGATAGATGGAAGCGAAAGAATAAAACAGTGACAAAGAAATTAATATCAATAGAGAATGGAAAAGGTCCTCCGAAAATAATCAGGCGCGAGAAAGAGAGAGACGCAGACAGAAAAAGAGAAAGTTAAAGTAAAGTAAAGAGAGATGGAAACAATGAGAAAGAAAAGTTAACCGGAAATAAGAGAAAAAATAAAGTGGTAGACGAAAACGTGAATAAAAAAGTTACGTTTGTCTGCTGAACGATATAACAACCCTTTCTAAGGGGACTTACTATAACAACCCTTTCTTGAAGGACTTACTAAAGATAGGGGAAACAATCGAGAAAGAAAGATATGAAAAACACAGAGAGGGAGATATAAGGAGGGAAAAGAAAAGAGAGAGAGGAAAATATATGACAAAAGAAAGAGAAAAAAGTAATATATAGACACAATACCAACTCTAAATGAATCTTTGTATACACATAATTGAACTCAAGTTGCTTTTTATACTTATAGATGGAGAGAAAGGGGGCGGTAAAAGAGAAAGATGGCCGACAGAGAGGCATAAAAACGCACGAAAGTAGATAAATAAAGCGGTCAAACCGGTACTCTTTAACTGATAAACTTGCCTTTGGAATTCTCTTCCGTCTCCCTGTTTCCACGACTGTACCAACATGCAGAAATTTAAATGTAATGTGAAGATACATCTTTCTGGTTAACACTTTACTTAGGATATAAATCTGGTTCCTAATTCCTAACGTCTCAGTGAAGATGTGGCTTGCTTTACGTTTATATGAGGTTTCATTGACGGCGGCAGAGTGCAAGTAAAAGGAAACCAGACACTTGACTGCACGTGTGATTCAAAGAGATATAAAAAGGAAAGAGCAAGAACAAAGAGCAAGAAAAAAAAGGAGAGAAAATAAAGGAAGGAAAAATAATTAAAATAAAGAGAAGAAAGTAAAAAGAGATACAAAGAGAAGAAGAAGAAGAAGAAGAAGAAGAAGAAGAAGAAGAAGAAGAGGAAGAAGAAGAAGAAGAAGAAGAAGAAGAAGAAGAAGAAGAAGAAAAGAAAGAGGTAAAAGTGGGGGAGAAAAAATCTAAAGAAAGAGAGAGAAACAAAGATAGAGAGAGAGAGAGAGAGAGAGAGAGAAAGATATGAAGTGCGATAAAAGACGGGGAAACTTCGCGTTACAGTCGATCTTTTATTACACCCGTAAAGAATTAACAGCCGTGTATTGTTGACACGTAGTAGTAGTCAGTTCAATAAGTCCAGTAAATCCATTTCTTTCTGTAGTAATAGCAATAGAGTTGTTCTCTTTCTTCGTCTCCTGGTGTTGTCAGTAATTGGAATAGTTGTTATTTTTCTTTTCTTTTAACTGCCGCCCTCGCAACGATAACAAATGCTATTATTTTTTTGTTCAGATTTTTTTCTTCCTGGATAGCGAAGTTGTCGAGAAGTATTTTGAATTTTGAACCCAAACTGAATCTCTTCCCTCTCAGTCCTAACTCGTAAACTTTTTTCGTCGCAAACCGTTGCCTGCCGTAAAACTAACTTATTGTCGTCAAAATTGTCGTAAACCCCTATCACTCCTAAATATCTTATCTCCAGTCTTTTTGTCTTAGTCACCGACAAGCCCTCACTTCTAAACAATAGAAACGGACCATTCCTTGTTGATTGTACATCCCATTTCTGATCGTCTTTGTATGAGTTAGTGAATCATTTACCTCCCCTTCACCGTTTGACCCTTCGCCCCCCCTAGTCTATAGTATCACATGATGGGCAAAACATAATAAAGAAAAAGGGTAAAGGATGAGAGATTAGAAGATAGCAATAAAGGAGGAGGAACGAGGAGGAAAGAAAGGGGGAAGGAATAATATTAGGAAAAAGGGGTGGAGATAAGATAATAAGGAGGTGGAGGAGTGTCACGAGTAGGAGGAAAAGCTAAAGAATAAGACAGTAGGAGACGAGTAACAGGAAGAGGTAGGGACAATAAAGGAGGAGCAAGAGTGGAAGGGAGAGAGATTAGAAAAAGTCAAAAGACCATAATTGTTATGGATGATTGAATGACAGACATAACTAGTCGATCAAATAAATTTGAGCCTGATTTTGATCTTCATTTAAAGGAGCCATTTATTAAAAAAAGAGACATTTTTCTTTTGTATATCGGCCATATTTAATAGGATATTTGACTAATTATGTCTGTAATTTATTCATTATTTTATTTATTTTAATATTGATTAAAAATATCAGATAAGGTTTCGTTAAAGCAATGCGCATGGCAAAGTATGGTCGATTAGTTACCGACACGCCTTACTTGTTCA
The DNA here is from genome assembly GCA_963556195.1 of Sepiola atlantica. Lineage (NCBI taxonomy): Eukaryota > Metazoa > Mollusca > Cephalopoda > Sepiida > Sepiolidae > Sepiola > Sepiola atlantica. The sequence continues at coordinate 8,513,848 of OY744555.1, read as the reverse complement.
ATTATAATAGAGACATGGTGTCTGTCTGTCTGTGACTGAAACTGTGTCATCATGTTTAATAATCAGTTTATTGCTATTAAACAAACAAGATTTATAAATTGCAAATGTTTGAAAAATTAATTTAAAAAAAAATCAGAAGTATCATTTCTGACAATATTATCTCTGAGATTAGCAAAACATTTTTAATGATTCAGCAACATTATCATTCACTCGCTTTTATATTAAACCAGCTTTACAAACCCGGCGTTACCCGGGAGTTTTTTTATTTTAAACATTCCTACAATAAATTAGTTATTTTAAATATAATTATTTTGTATTTTTCGTTTTAGTATTTTACGATTATTTTTGCGGTTGTTATTTTGAAACACTTGAATTCGTAAATAATAGCAGGACTACCAGCTGTCGCCCGGGATCCTAATTTCAATAAATTACGTCGGGTTTGGAACAGAAATAAAAGTAAAATAAAACAATCTGCTTAAAACTATCATTTGAAATGTTTAAGTTATTTGAGAACATCAGAGTAAAAATAATCATTCCTCGAGTGCGGTTTGAACTCAGAACCTCTGTCTGTAAGTAAGGCGGGTTAACCGATGAAGCCATCAGACAATCTCTGTCGATCTCTTCTTTCTCCTACTCTCTCTGTCGCTCTCCTCTCTTTCTCTCGCTCTTTATTTCTCTCTTTACAGTCGAATTTCGGTCAACCGGTGAATCCTAAAATTGTGTCTTATTAAATGTTCTCCCGGTGTTCATGACTAATCAAACATTAAATATCGAGCAAAAGAAACACTTTTGTATTATAATCGATCGAAAATACACAGACAAATACTTATATGCGTGACGTAACAGATTTTATTCTGTACCTCTTAATAAATAATGTGGTAATTAGAAAGTTACAGCAGAAAATACAGGCTGGATCTTATATATAAAATAAGTATTTAGTGTCGGAATGACGGTCACTGAATTTGCACCCTTATATTTGGCTGTCGATTAATAACAATGTAGATTTGTTTAATTAATAACTTACTTAAGTGT
>OY744555.1:8465316-8507816 GCA_963556195.1 Sepiola atlantica | reverse complement strand
TCTAAGAGGTCCACCCTCCCAGGCTTCGCCTCCCCTCTTTGAGGAGGAGTAAGTTTATTGCTTACTGCCTGAGGCGACCCTACCGGGGAATGCCGACGGGGTTTCCCAGGCAATTTTTAAAACCCACTTTCCCGACCCGACCTTGGGTCACATCTTACTTGTGGGAGTAAGATAAAAAAAAAAACTGGCCTTGTGCCTAACTCCTGGAGAGGAGTAAATCTCAACTCAATTTTTTAAGTAGGGCTCAAGGATGTGCTCTGCATTGATTGGGTGGAAAGGCATGTAAGTAAAGTGACATTAAATGAAATAGATTTAACCCCATCGAAGCACCCAGACGTTTCCATTAATGAGAACCTCTGTGCACTCCTTTCTCTTTAACTCTGTACTAACATTTCTATTTTTGTTTCTATAAATAAAATAAAATAAAATAAAATAAAATGAAATAAAATAAAGTAAAACGTTGTAATTACCCTTTTATGGATGTCAAACCCAAATGCCGACCTCACAATAATGTTTGGTAAGATAAGGTTCATGTTTTATAGTGCATGTTACCCTCGTTCAAAGCCATCATTTGTATTATTGCCATATCCTAGCTGGTATACCAACTATCACCCTCTCTCAACCCCCTCTCTCCTCCCTCTCTCTCTCTTGGACAAGGTGCAAAAAAGAATTCTTAACCCAATAGGTCCTGCATGAATTGGAACAAATACATTGAAGACATTGCCAAGGCTGCTGCAAAGAAGGTGGGCTCCCTCTACCGTGCTAGTAAACTCCCCACACCTGACATTATCCTGTATCTCTATATAAGCGACTAATATGTTATTTCAAATTTAAGCGTAACGGACCGATAAAAATGTTATTTCAAACTTAAATGTAACGGATCGAAAATATATTATTTCAAACTTTAATGTAACGGATCGATGAAAATGTTAGTCGATATGTAAATATAACGGATCGACAAAATGATATTTAAAACTTAAATTTAATGGACCGATAAAAATGTTATTTTCAACTTAAATGTAACGGCCCAATAAATATGTTATTTCAAACTTAAATTTAACGGACCGATAAAAATGTTATTTTCAACTTAAATGTAACGGCCCAATAAATATGTTACCATCCGCCCATGCATGGAGTATTGTTGCCACATCTGGGCTGGTTCATCATCTACTAGTCTCTCCCTCCTTGACAAGATCCCAAAAAAGAGTCGCCAACCTAATAGGTCCCTCACTGTCAACCAAGCTCCAGTCTCTGTCCCATCACCGCAATGTAGCATCCTTATGTTTGTTTTACAAATACTTCAATGGATTATGCTCCGATGAATTGGCTACTCTGGTGCCCTCTCAATGTAAATTCACTAGACTAACTCGACAATCAACTAAATCCCATCCATTCACTGTGGCGGTCCCCAGATGCCGGAGAGCTTTCTACTCCAATAGCTTCTTTCCTCGTGCTGCTGGCCTCTGTAATTCCCTCCCTGTCCCCTGTTTCCCCGACATTACTGACATGCAGAAACTTAAAATTAATGTAAACAGACATCTCGCTGCGCAGATCCCAACTTAGGATGACCCCTCCCCCAACCATCTCCAATTTTCTTTTTTCTCAGTAGCCCCTTACGTCTACAGTGACGACCTGCCTTGTTTGGGGTGAACTACGTTAACAAAATAATTTTTAAAAACTAATAGGTCCTGCATAGTTGGCCAATCTCCAGCCCCTGTCGCATCGCCGCAATATTGAATCCCTGTCCTTGTTTTACAAGTAATGTGATCCGATGTACTTGTTCTACTTGGACCCCTTAACGAAAATACCCTCGATCTACCCGATTAGCAGAAAAACCCTTCCTTCACTGTAGAGGTCCTAAGAATATGAAACAAGAATTGAGATACAATTTTTTTTTCAAATAAGAGAAAGGTTTTCAAAATTCAGTAAGCCATTAAAAAGAAAAAAAAAAGAAAAGCGCACTAAACGTAAAGAAAGGAAAAATAAAATAAAACATTTTAAAAGGTAAATAAAATAATCTCTTTTGTTCAATTTGTATAATTTTGGATTTGAATGTTGTCGATGTTAATAAATATCGATTTTTGCTGATCGATTTCATTCATCACGTGACTTCAATATAATTTTTCCGCTCTGCTTTCAAAGATACGCTTTAGCATAAATGAGTTTAAAGAAAGAAAAAAAAAAAACACGTCAAAATGTCAAATGACATTGTTTTAATTTTTCTCCTTTAAATAATGAACTTTAAATATTCTCGAAAAATTAATTAAAATCATTTTATTTCCGTCTCTATTCGCTACCATTGTGTGTTCGTTGCTTAATTCCATTCGTGTATTTTGATGAAATGTTTCATTAAAAAAAAAAAACAAGTCCCACTGCGCATGCGTGCTAGCAATGGCGGACATATTTTTAATGTTTCGTTTGATACGCATTTGTTTTGAGTACATTGGTCGACGATTTTGAATGGCTCCTAAAATAGTTTTGTTGCTCTTAATTTGGGGGCCATTTTTACTTCGCTTTCCTTTTCTATTGTTGTTCGTTTACTTTCTGTCGGTTTTAGTAATTGTATTGGCTGCTTCATTCCAATGAATGCGTTGCTGCATATTTATGACTCTGACGCTTCAGGTTGAAGTAGTATTTTTTTTTAAACTGTGAAATTATAATTTGAAAAAAACATTTTTGTCGTTATCGGCCTTTTGGCTAAGATCAAAGTGTAGTATCTGTTCCGATGGATACTGCACTTCATAGATCGGTATTGTCTTGGCCTTCGGGGCTTGATTTCCACCGGTCTATGGGTCTGATCTGTCCTGTGCAGTTCTAGGAGGTCCACCCTCCCAGGCTTTACCTCCCCTCTTTGGGGAGGAGTAAGTTAATTGCTTACTGCCTGAGGCGCCCCTACCGGGGAATGCCGACGGAGCTGCCCAGGCAATTTTTAATGGCCAGAGCGCTCACCTTCTCGGGCGCTGGCTTTTCAAATCCCACTTTCCGACCTTGTGTCACATACTCCTATTGTGGGTAGGCGTTAAATACCGGCCTTTTGGCTAAGATCAAAGTGTAGTATCTGTTCCAATGGATACTGCACCCCATAGACTGGTATTGTCTTGGCCTTCGGGGCTTGATTTACGCCAGTCTATGGGTCTGTCCTGTGCAGTTCTAGGAGGTCCACCCTCCCAGGCTTCGCCTCCCCTCTTTGGGGAGGAGTAAGTTTATTGCTTACTGCCTGAGGCGACCCTACCGGAGAATGCCGACGATGCTGCCCAGACAATTTTTAATGGCCAGAGTGCTCACCTCTCGGGCGCTGGCTTTTCAAACCCCACTTTCCCGACTCGACCTTGGGTCACATCTTACCTTGTGGGAATAAGATAAAACTGGCCTTGTGCCTAACTCCTGGAGAGGAGTAAATAAATACTCTTAAGTTTTCCGTTACAATTAAATTTGAAATAACATTTTTATTAGTCCGTTACACTTAAGTTTGAAATAACGTATTTATTGTGTCCGTTACATTGAAGTTTCAAATGACAGTTTCGTCGGTCTGTTACGATTAAATTTGAAATAGCATGCCTACTTTCTAAATGGCATTTTTGTCGGTCTGTGACGCTTCAGTTAAGTTTGAAATAACATTTTTATCGGTCCGTTACCTTTAAGTTTGAAATAACATTTTTATCGGTCCGTTACCTTTAAGTTTGAAATAACATTTTTATCGGTCCGTTACCTTTAAGTTTGAAATAACATTTTTATCGATCCGTTACCTTTAAGTTTGAAATAACATTTTTATCGGTCCGTTACATTTAAGTTTGAAATAACATTTTTATCGATCCGTTACCTTTAAGTTTGAAATAACATTTTTATCGGTCCGTTACATTTAAGTTTGAAATAACATTTTTATCGATCCGTTACATTTAAGTTTGAAATAACATTTTTATCGATCCGTTACATTTAAGTTTGGAATAACATTTTTATCGATCCGTTACATTTAAGTTTGAAATAACATTTTTATCGATCCGTTACATTTAAGTTTGAAATAACATTTTTACCGATCCGTTACATTTAAGTTTGAAATAACATTTTCATCGATCCGTTACATTTAAGTTTGAAATAACATTTTTATCGATCCGTTACATTTAAGTTTGAAATAACATTTTTATCGATCCGTTACATTTAAGTTTGAAATAACATTTTTATCAATCCGTTACATTGAAGTTTGAAATAACATTTTTATCGATCCGTTACATTTAAGTTTGAAATAACATTTTTATCGGTCCGTTACATTTAAGTTTGAAATAACATTTTTATCGGTCCGTTACACTTTAAGTTTGAAATAACATTTTCATCGATCCGTTAAATTTAAGTTTGAAATAACATTTTTATCGGTCCGTTACGCTTAAATTTGAAATAACATTTTCATCGATCCGTTACATTTAAGTTTGAAATAATATATTTTTGATCCGTTACATTTAAGTTTGAAATAACATTTTTATCGGTCCGTTACGCTTAAATTTGAAATAACATTTTCATCGATCCGTTACATTAAAGTTTGAAATAATATATTTTCGATCCGTTAAATTTAATTTTGAAATAACATTTTTATCGGTTTGTTACGCTTAAATTTGAAATAACATATTAGTCGTTTTTTTTACTAATGAGTCACGACTTATCAAGGCGCAAACGCCACACGAGGATAAGGGTTAAAGAGTTAGTCAGGTGGACGGTGAAACAACTACATGATGAAACATCGCAGTAATTGAACAAGATTGCCGTTTGACAACCAGACAATTCGCAGACATTTTCAAGATTTCAAAATCGAGCGTAGAAAATGAATTGCATGAACTTGGTCATGTTTATAAATTTGATGTTTGGGTTCCTCTTTCCTAAAAAAAGATGAATTAACTTTTTGTCCAACCCAATACAAATTATTAATTCTCATCTCGAAAGGTCCGAAACATAAAATAAATACAAAGAAAATGACAAACAATATAAGATATCTTCCTAAACAAATCATAGGAACCTCGGTACTGATACAGGATCGGATACAATTTCCGCCAACTTTGCGTCAGCAGTTTACGGGTAGGTTACGTAAGCCGCCGAAAGATGCCGAAGTGATTAGCCAATCAGAAAACGTTAAAAAGTAAAGAAACAGAAAACGGCCAAATTTAGACAAATTGACAAGTTTTATTTCATTAAAAAATACTTTCAATTAAAACAAAATGCTTAATAGAAGATGTTTACCTAGGTTTCATTCTGTGTGTATTTATTTTATCAGTTGACTATGTTTATTTTTAAAAAAATCATTATTGGAGACGTTTCTTAAAAAAATTCATAATTTCAAACTTTATTCGAAAAAAATAGTTTATTGTAAAAAAAATCATTAGTAGAGACTTTTCTTGAAAAAAAATCATTATTTGAAACATTTCTCGAAAAAATATTTATTGTAAAAAAAATCAGTATTGGAGACTTTTCTTGAAAAAAAATCATTATTTGAAACATTTCTCGAAAAAATATTTATTGTAAAAAAAATCAGTATTGAAGACTTTTCTTAAAAAAATTCATAATTTCAAACTTTATTCGAAAAAAAAAGTTTATTGTAAAAAAATCATTATTGGAGACTTTTCTTGAAAAAAAATCATTATTTGAAACATTTCTCGAAAAAGTATTTATTGTAAAAAAAATCAGTATTGGAGACTTTTCTTAAAAAAATTCATAATTTCAAACTTTATTCGAAAAAAATAGTTTATTGTACAAAAATCAGTATTGGAGACTTTTCTTGAAAAAAAAATCATTATTTGAAACATTTCTCGAAAATATATTTATTGTAAAAAAAATCAGTATTGGAGACTTTTCTTGAAAAAAAATCATTATTTGAAACATTTCTCGAAAAAATATTTATTGTAAAAAAAATCATTATTGGAGATTTTTCTTGAAAAAATTGATTATTTCAAACTTTACACGAAAAAAAGTTTATTGTAAAAAATCATTATTGGAGACTTTTGAAAAAAATCGTTATTTGAAACTTCTCTCGAAAAATAATTATTGGAGACTTTTCTTTAAAAAAAATCATTATTTAAAACTTTTCTCGAAAAAGAAGATTATTGTTAAAAAAAACGTTATTAGAAACTTTTCTTGAAAAAAAATCATTATTTGAATCTTTTCCTGAAAAAAATATTTATTGTAAAATAAATCATTATAGAATACTTTCCTTGAAAAAAATCATTATTTAAAACTTTTCTCGAAATCAAAAAATTATTGTAAAGAAAAACGTTATTGGAGACTTTTCTTGAAAAAATCATTATTTGAGACTTTTGTTGAAAAATAAATCATTATTTGAAAGTTTTCTAAAAAAACATGTTGTAAAAAAAATTATTTGAAATTTTTCTCGAAAAAAAAATATGATTAATAACACTTGTTTAGCAATGTTTCGTTTTGTGCAAAAAGACAGACATTTTACCAGTTGACTATGTTTATTGTAAAAATAAAATTATTATTGGAGACTTTTCTTGAAAAAAATGATTATTAACAGTTGTTTTTTTCGTTTTATATATAAAAGACTTTGACCAGTTGTTTAAGTTTTGGTTTTCTTCGTCTAAAAATGTTAATGTATTTACTTGAAACTTTCTTGAAAAGACGAAAAACGACGACGCAGCAGCGTTTTTGGTTTATCGTCTGCCAGTCTTCATGTCAGCTTTTCCCGGCGTCTTACGTAAACTGCCGGAAGATGTCGACGCAAAGTTAGCGGAAATTGGGTCTAATTCTGTATCAGTACCGGAACAGTAAACAGTAGTTGGAAGAGAATAAGTGGAACTACTACCTTACCGAAGAAAATATATCATATTTAGCAGAGTCGGAATCGGACAGATACATCTAACACGAAGCGGGATCCGCACTTCAGCGCACCTACTGCAATCAACTACTCAAATTAAAACATATTTTAATCGACTAAAAAACGTACAGTAATGGCTGCAAGAAATACTATCACGCAGTAAATATCACAATGCTGTTCAAAAATTTGTCCACATCAGAATTAATTACCTAAAAAAAGAATACGATGTGCCAAATTGTCAAAAACTCTGACAAAATAAATATTTATTGTAAAACAAATCATTATTGGAGACTTTTCTTGAAAAAAAAAATCATTATTTCAAACTTTATTCGAAAAAAAATTTATTGTAAAAAAATCATTATTAGAAACTTTTCTTGAAAAAAAAAATTATTATTTGAATCTTTTCCTGAAAAAAATATTTATTGTAAAAAAAATCATTATTGGAAACTTTTCTTAAAAAAAAAAATTATTTGAAACTTTTCTCGAAAAAAAAAAATTATTGTAAAAAAATAATTATTAGAAACTTTTATTGAAAAAAAATCATTATTTGAATCTTTTCTCGAAAAAAAAAATTATTGTAAAAAAATCATTATTAGAAATTTTTTTTGAAAAAAAAATCATTATTTGAATTTTTTCCTGCAAAAAAATATTTATTGTAAAAAAAATCATTATTGGAAAATTTTCTTTAAAAAAATCATTATATGAATCTTTTCTTTAAAAAAAATCATTATATGAATCTTTTCTTGAAAAAAAAAAATGATTGTAAAAAAATAATTATTAGAAACTTTTCTTGAAAAAAAATCATTATTTGAATCCTTTCCTGAAAAAAATTATTTATTGTCAAAAAAAACCTCTTGGCACTACCAAGATTTTCCGTCTGTTAAGGAATAGTCTGATGATAGCTTTGATAGATATTATGTTAAAACATATCCCTACATATATAAAGGGATAGGGTGTTAAGATCCGCTAAGTGTGAAGCCCATCCAGCACCACATCTTCTACTCATCTAAGTGTCTCATTCTATAATTAAACAGCTATATAGAAAATAGCCTGCTGAACATTCATAATGGAAACTTGGTGGACAAGTCAGTCATAGACTGGAATTTATTTGTCTCAAATATGGTTGAATTGCAGAAACGTGTGTGAATATTTGTAACAATTCCATAGGTTGACTTTTTAGGGTATTACCCTGTAACGGACCATAACTTATTCAGAACTTACGGATGTATCTGTTGATCCTCCCTGCGTGCACAGAGTATGACACCACAAAACATTGCGAATGAAATGGTGATTATTTAGAATTTTGTGAAGCAATAGCGAGCTCGCAAAACCATCTACATAAACTTTATGCATTAATGTACAATGTACCAACGTTGACGTAGCGGGTCACGGGTCGACTATTATAATGCTAAAACTTGTTTTAATCCTCAAATCTAGCTATGATACATAAACACCCCGAAAAATCCCATTTTTCATCAGTTCTTCAATGATTTTTTTTTCATTTCCATCTAGCAATCCTCCTAAGAGATTTGTTCTGTATATATATATATATATATATATAAGTGTAAATTAGTCGTCCAAGGCTATAGCAATGCGATGTGGTTGCCGTGAGATGGAAAAGTGAAAAGAAATAAACGCAGGGAGAGAGTGAAACTCAAAACGATTTATTAATAATTTCACGAAAACTGATTAAATACCAAATAGTATTTTTTTTTTTTTGGTAAGTAACAGATCGGCAAAGGGTAATCTTAAATTTTCGAAAGAACAACTTTCATTATCAGAAGACAACAATAGAAGACCGAGAGGGTCGGAAAAACGTGAAAAAACCGGTGTCAGATCATCGTATTACAGGGGAAAACAATTGGCAGTAGGAACGCAGAAAACGTCAAAATTCAATTAAGCAATCATATAACTAAGGTTAAAACATTATAAACATTAGTTTAGTAATATACCAATTTTTTAAATTTTATTATGTTTCATTTTACATGACTCATCAATCTTTATTTATTTATTTATTTATTTATTTTATTTTATTTTATTTTCATTTATTCTCTTCAAATCTAAATTTAAATTTACTGTCAAAGGGAGATAACTTATTCTAAATAATATATTCAGACTTTAGAAATGAGATTGGAAACTTGAGAAGGAATTTGAGTTGTGAAGTGGATAAAAGCCAAGGATGGGACCTTTTTTTTTTTTTTTTTTTTTTTATTAGCAGGGGAAGGGGGGGGGGAATAAGAAGAGAGAGGATTATAAAAAAAAAAAAAGGTAAGTAAGTTGTGGGTGGGAGTGTGAGGAGGTGGGAGTGTGAGGATGTAAGAATCAGAGGATGAAGGGAGATGACAACTCGAATCTGTTATTCAAGGAAGGGCGAAATTTAGAGATTAGGATAGCTTCCGAAATTCGAAGCTGGCCTATATTGCGGACAGAGTTGAGGATGCGGACACTAATGGAGCGATGTGTGTTGCCACATGAAATTAAGTGTTTATGGAAGGAGGAAATGTGGGTGTTTAGATGCTCTTTAATACGTTGGTGTAGAGGCCTAACGGTACTACCGATGTAGAACTTTTGGCACTTAGAGCATTGCAGGTTGTATACTGTATATGTGCGGAGGCAGAGGCCAGAGTTGGGGATGGGGCAACTAGCTAGAGAGCAGGGGTCTGGGGTGTAGTGGCTTTTTTTGGATAAATGTTGTCGGAGAGAGGTGCCTGTGTGAGAAAGTTGTATGTAACATTTATCCATATATATATATATATATATATATATATATGTATATCGAGGCAGCATTTTTTCTTAAGACACGTATTATTAAAAATAACCGACAATTTTTGTCTGGTTATTTTAGTAGTGATCCGTTCAATTTTCCGGATTAAAATCTTAATCTCGGAAGAAAAACCTGCTATTAACAAGATTAATTTTAACACTAGTACTAATATACTTAAATGCTTATAATACCTAATATATATAATTTCATATTTAAATTTTCCCGCCATAATTAATTATAAATCTCACTCCAGGTCTTTACCTGTTTGTCATTATTCCACTGACGATGGACCCAGACGGGTCAGAAAGTACTCTGGACCAACATGTACATTACGGCAGTTTCATCAGCCAATTTTCTTCCAAGATTAAGTTAAAACTAAACTAATATTGCTAGACACCGTCTAACACTAATCATGGTGTATATTCCGGGTTCAACGGTTCCTCTGGCCTGAAGAGTTACTAGGAACTTAATTAACCTACGATGATACCTTCTGATGAAAAAAAAACGTATCAGAAGCTCGCATCATTTGATAAAATGATATTACCAACCGCGAGGAGACAATGCCAATTTTTGCCAATCTACTTTCAATTGTCCTATGGAGATGAAGACAACTATCCTTATATTGGAGGTAAAAGATAAGAAACATTTTCTTTACATCATATTTTCGACAAGTAATTCTTTCCCTGTGGTAAATTACTGACCGAACATGACATCTAGTTACCAAAGTCGACAAGGCTGATAAAAACGTGCGACATCATCGGTAAGAATTTTTATGTTAACAACCGCTAACAAAAAAAAAACGATTATTATTCTAACAATCTTCATATATATATATATATATATATATATATATAATGATTAATTACCTATTACAACAAAAATGATTATAATTCTATTCTCATTTTACATTTACCCCCCCCCCTGCCCCCCCCGCCATGGCTGGAATTGAGGTAAAGATGGCCCAGACACGAGAGAACCTCCCACGCAACTTTTTGAAACATGACTTGTTGGGGTCTCCCCCTCTCCCCTCCTCCCTTCTCATGTCCCCGTTATAGGCAGAGCTCCATCTCTGTCCCCCCTCCCCCTAATGCATCTTCAATTTCCGGTTGAGGTGAATTTAAAATCTATGCCATTTGATTCCGTTATAACCTGATAAGTTGACGCTCTTTGCGAGTGTTAATGAAACAGAATATATTTTGTCGCAATTAATGGAATAAAATCATTAAATATATATATATATATATATATATATATATATATATATATATATATATATATATATATATATATATATATATGAAGCAAAATACAGTCTTCAGCCGACAGACTCTTTTGCTGCATCACAGCTCTTAAGTGTGGCAAATTAATCGAGGAGTAATGCTTCTATCCATTTAGTTATTAGCAAATGAATGTTCAGATTTACAGAAAAAACGTTTATTGAAGAAAAAATGTTATACTAATAACTAAGTCCGTAAATCTTAATGTTTACATAAAGAGTATAAGTAGAGAAGAGTGCTTAATTTGTTGGTTTACTGGGAGTTCTGCATTATATATATATATCTACATATATATATATACATATATATATACATATATATATATATATATATATACAAAGGAGGAGGAGGAGGAGGAGGAGGAGGAGGAGGGGGAAAAAGGACTAAAAGTATATATATGTATATATATATATATATATAATTTTAAAACATTTTTAATGGATTCATCTACACACTTTAAAATGCAGCAACATTTTTGTAAGTAACGGATAAATTTTATTAGACAGACGAACAACACAGGTAAGGAGGACTTTTTTCTTTTTTCTTTTTTTTTAATAACTAATATAAGTTAGCAAAACATTTATACGGAACAAAACTTAGATTTAGTATACGGAACGTTTATGTGGGGTCTGATCAACTCTGCTGGGAAGCAATGAAATTAAATACTGTATTGTTTTTAAATTCCCGAAACAGTTTTTCATGGTAAACAACTGATGATCCCTTAAATAATGTTAGAAGAAAACTAATATAATAACTGAAAAAGTTAAATTTACTTACATGAGTGATTTTCCACTGAACGACTTGGGACGTAACTTTTTTTTTGTTTTAAATATAGTTTTAATGGTTGAGAAACTTCCAAGACTATATATATATATATATATATATATATATATATATATATATATATATATATATATATATATATATATATACATATATATATGAAGCAATCCAACAAAAGATATAAGCGTCAACTAATATCTTATAATTAGTGAAACATCTGGATAAAAACTGAAGCTCAATATACTGGATAGAGCATTAATATTATAATATAAAATGACACATTGCGAGGCTGGATAACTTTATCAGCTCCTTCAATTTCACGTATATGGACTGCTGTTTATAACTTGGAGTAATGTCTTTCCTGATTATGTTTCTCAATTTGTATGACCTGGATGCATTGTATGGATTCAACAAAAAGTATGTTTTTGGATTGATATGTTTGATGTTATGTATTTTTATGTATTTGTGTATATAATTTTATATATTTTCAAAGCGTAATTTTATTACCTGTAGTAGTATAACTGCGGTAATGGTCCTCTGAAGAGAAGAATTATCTTTGAAAACTCATGAGCTAAGGACTTAAGGATACTTTGCTTGAACTTTGAATTCCAATAAAATTTGATTGACACCTTATTTTATTACTTCATTTTATATTATAATATTAATGCTCTATCCAGTATATTGAGCTTCAGTTTTTATCCGGATGTTTCACTAATTATAAGATATTAGTTGACGCTTATATCTTTTGTTGGATTGCTTCATATATATAATTATATATATATATATATATATATATATATATATATATATATATATATATATATATATATATATATATATATATATATATATATATATACAGGGTGGGCAAAAATAAGGGTCCTATTTTTAAAAATTCATAACTTTTTTATTTATTGATTTTTTAAAATTTTTTTTTTTAAGAATAAGTAAAGGACCCCTTCCGAAGCAAGCATGAGCCGTATTAGCCCTAAGGAACGTACCCTCATTTAGAAAACATTATTTTTGCTTAAAAAACTCAAAACAGTGTAAAAAACAATACTTTAGTTTTTGTAAGTTTTAAGAAGTGTTTTTCGGCTAAAATTTGTTTTGTTTATTTCAAAAAGTCTCGGAAGGGGCAGTCTACACACACATAAAGTTTGGTGAGTTTAACTTTTATTTTGTGGAAGTTATTCAAATTCAAGTTATTCAAATTTAAAGATAGGACCCTTATTTTGGCCCATCCTGTATATATATATATATATATATATATATATATATATATATATATATATATATATATATATATATATATATATATATATATCCGGGCGCTCACAAGTCAGCCATTGGACAGCACTTGTATGATAATAAAAAGTGCGGTGAGGCGTATTCCGATGGTTGTTTTCGCATGTACACACGGCCCGTTCCAAACACCATCTTAAGGTTTTGGAGGCAGTTAGTGTAACAATGCGAAAGCCATCGCTCTGTAGGCAAAAAGAGTTGTCTCACAAATTGCATTTATTTAGAGACCTCTAAAAAGAATAAAAATAAAAATATATACTTTGCCTCTATCACATCCATATATTTCATTTTCTGTTTGTAATGGCGATATTCAAATTCTCTGGGGGGTTTTCTCTGCACATTACTCTTTGCCCCGTTTTTAAGCGATATTCGCCGATGTTTCCCTTGAAAATGTGTCGGCTGAGAGGTACCTTGGGATTTGATTTGCTAGTTTTAGTCGAACTTTTTTATTCTTTTTAAAAAGTTTTTAATCGAATGTCTTCCGACGATTAAATATATTACTAGAATTTTCCTGTCTTTTTTGTTCTTCATGTGATATTGTCCTCGACTCGTTATGACTCTGTTTATTCTATTTACACGCTTGATAAAATTCTCTATCACAAAACTATATATCTCTCTCTCTCTTTCTGTATATATATATATATATATATATATATATATATATATATATATATATAACTGAAAAAGAGAAAAGGAAAACTAAAAGAATGAATATTTATGTATTCATCAACGTTTCGTCTTTATAGGATGATTTGTTTGAAGAAAAATCATAAACATACAAACATGTTTTGCCAACAGGCTATGACTTTGTTTATTCTATTTATAAAATTCTCTATCACAAAACTATCTCTCTCTCTCTCTGTATATATATATATATATATATATATATATATATATATATATATATATATATATATATATATATATATATACATAACTGAAAAAGAGAAAAGGAAAACTAAAAGAATGAATATTTATGTATTCATCGACGTTTCGTCTTTATTGTAAGACTTCCTAAGGATGATTTGTTTGAAAAAAAAATCATACTCGTACAAACATGTTTTGCCAACAGGCTATGGCCTTGCGGCCGATATTAGCAAGAAAATCAAAATATGCAAAATAATTAGATGGTGGCAGTGGTAGCAATAAGGGTGTAAGATTATTAGGAAGTGGGAGAGGTGAATATAGTGAGAATGGGGTAAAAAGTAGGAGGCGAGCCGAGGTTTAACCGGATAAATTAATAAAAGATAAATGAATAAATTGATTCAAATAGCATTCTGCCCTCCCCCCTCTTTCAAAATTAAACTTGATCCCGCACTTTCAACTTGTAAAATAAAAAAAAGAACAATACAAACAAAATAAGGAGAGGACTTAAGACATTAAAAGGCCAAAGAGATGTTTTCCTGCGTCTAGGACGTCTTCACCAACAGATGTTTTAGCCAGATATATTTTCAATGTAGGACTTTCTGAGGCCAATGTATGAAATTAAAACAAACACAAAATTACAAATACGAGATTGTAGTTTCTCCAATATTTTTTCTTCAATTTAATTGTCAATAAAAATGGTGACATAGCGATTTTGCTAAGAAATATAAAGAAATAAAATTAAAACTTTTTAGAGTTTGTGAAATAAGCTTAATTAATGTATATTTCTTCATTGTTATTTATTGCAATTTATATACATTGGTCAAAAATTGCAACATTGGGATTAAATCGAACCTAAATGAACCTGGGTTTGATTTAAAACATAGAAAAAGTTATTTTCCAAAGCTGATCTTTCTTTTAAGATGATTATTTAAGAATTTCTACATACTAAATAGAATCAAGTATTTATTTTTAAATAGATTGTAGCGAAGTACGTTAGTTTATTGTTAATAACATGGTACAACAATATAAAATGATAGTTAGCTAGTCAGAAGTATTCCTACCTGATACCTGGTACGGCAGTCACCCTGGCCGGGTTGAACCGGCTTCCCCCGAAGGAGGACTTTTTATGGGAGTCTCAAATTCACAACGGACCCCGGTCGAATTTATTGCACGACGTCTACCTTTATACAGCGCCTGGTATTTCCAAATATTCAATCATCCAGGTTCAACATTGCTTAACTTCAGTGATCAAACGTGAACCGGTGTATCAGCGGGATCAAGCCGTATATATTACGCGAAGAACCCTAACCCGAAGGACCCTAACCCTAACTTCTAATTCTGACCCGAAAAACCTTCACCCTTACTCTAACCTCTAACCTAACCCTAACCCATAACTCTGACCCTAACCCGAAGATCCTTAACCCTAACCCTAACCCTAACCCTGACCCGAAGAACCCTAACCCTAACCCCTAACCCTAACCCCTAACCATAACCTGAACAACCTTAACCTTAACCCCAACCCTAACCTCTAATTCTGACCCGAAAAACCTTAACCATTACTCTAACCTCTAACCTAACCCTAACCCTAACCCATAACTCTGACCCTAACCCGAAGATCCTTAACCCTAACACCTAACCCTAACCCTAACTCTAACACTGACCCGAAGAACCCTAACCCTAACTCTTAACCATAACGCCTAACCATAACCTGAACAACCTTAACCTTAACTCTAACCCTAATCCCTGACCCTAACTCTAACCCTAACCCGAAGAACCCTAATCCCTGACCCTAACTCTAACCCTAACCCGAAGAACCCTAATCCTAAACCTAACCCCTAACCCTAACCATAACCATAACCTGAATACCCTTAACCCTAACCCTAACCCTAACCTTAACCCTAACTGTAACCCTAACCCGAAGAACACTAACCCTAAACCTAACCCCTAACCCTAACCCATAACCATAACCTGAATACCCTTAACTCTAACCCTAATCCCTGACCCTAACTCTAACCCTAACCCTAACTCGAAGAACCCTAATCCTAAACATAACCCCTAACCCTAACCCATAACCATAACCTGAATACCCTTAACCCTTACCCTAACCTTAACCCTAACTGTAACCCTAACCCGAAGAACTCTAATCCTAAAGCTAACCCCTAACCATAATCTTAAGAACCTTAACCCTAACCCTAACCCTTCTACACACATTTTCAGAAAAAAAACATTTATAAAAATAAAAAGGTTTGTTGTGTTTGTTCTTTTTATTCATAGAAATGAATAAATCCGGAAGTTTTTTCTCTTCATATATCACTCCTATATTACCATCAAAACAGGTTACTGTTATCGAAATCAATGACACTACATTAGTTACTTCTTTGCTAGCACGTTAGGCACAAGGTCAGGTGTGGTTTTGAGAAATGAGCGCACTAGGATAAGCACACACTTACCTACAAAAAATTACTGGGCAGCCCTGTCGGCTTTCCCCGGTAGCGGCGCCTCAGACGACTGGCAATCTTGGAGAGTAGAAAGTGACTAACTCTCGCTTCCCTTATTTTGTCCTTTAGTCCTCACATTTCAATGAGCGATGTTTCTGACAAAGGGGGAAGAATTGCTGTTTTCTGCGTTGGAATCCATCCATCTAACACAGGAGCGGGCAACCTCCGTCCCGCGGGACACATCCGGCCCGCGAAGGCTTAGCGTCCGGCCCGTCACCTTGCTATGCTTTATTATTGCAATCCGGCCCAATGTAAATTTTGTACAAGTTATTCATGTAAACAAAATATAGTAATTCTGAGATTTCGTTTTCGTTTTTCACTCCGGCCCGCGATCTCCTTCCAAAAGTCTCATCTGGCCCTCACTCTGAAAAGGTTACCCGCCCCTGATCTAACACTTAGTCCAGTCAGAATCAGGTGTCGAACTTTGATACTCCGGCCAGACTTATTTTATGGATTAGAAACGCTCATATAAAACCGTTTCTTTTTCGTGCGTGCGTTTGCGTTCGTGCTTTTATGGAGATGTAGAGATATAGATATAGATATAGATATAGATATAGATATAGATATAGATATAAATCAAATACATGACCTACGTGTACCGGTTTTCCAAAAGCTTCAGATCGTACGAAGTAGTCATTAAATGGGCTCTAAGTACCAAAAAGAGTTGATGTCTGTTTCGTGCTCCACATTTTGTTATACGTTAAACGTCGTCTCGTCTGTAAGTGCCAAAGACTCATCGAACTAATTCTTCGGATTAAATTGCCTGTTCCTTACAGCCAATCAGGACGATCAAGACAGAAGAAGAAAGATACGTTTCCTGAAGTAATCATTCAACAAGAATTTACATTTCCTCGGAATTATTCTCGGAAGTTAAAATGGTTATAAAGAGAATAATTGACATTTCTTTAGGATAAATACAAATTACCATTCATTTTATATATATATATATATATATATATATATATATATATATATATATATATAATATTTATTTATAAAAATATTATTGTTTATCAGCCCCCTCCCACGGAGGCTGGGCACTTTTCGAGGAGCTTTAATAACAAGCAGTACAAATAGCTATATGCATGGTCCGACGTTTCGTAGATCACTCTTATTTGCTTGGTAAGTAGTCGCCGAATTCCGCTATTTACAGTTAAAGTTCTTCTCTATTTACTAACTAGTTGACAGTGGCCTGCAGGTAAGATCTCCGACTACGAATCACTGGTGATTTGTGTTTGGGGTTCGCGCCCACCGACCGTTGGGAATTAGTTCCTAGACTGAAGATTGCGTTAGCATGAAACATCGATGTATCTAGGTATTTAAATATTTAATATGTATATATATATATATATATATATATATATTTAAATAAATTTTTCGTGGTACAAAATTTGATAACGGCGAGGAATACGGACGTTTGGGACATTTTTGGGAGGGTAGAATGAGATTAAACAAATATAAAAACGAGAGAAAACGATTAAAAAGAAATTAATTAATGTACTGAACCGGTTTTCGTCCACACTCATCAGAGTAAAACGTGGAAGTGATTGAATACGACTAAAATCTAAAAAAATTTGTAATGAAAACTAGTGACAAGTTTAGGAGAAAAAAAAATATGGGGAGGAGAGTCATAAGTTGATCACATTAAGTCCTAAAAGCCATTCCTTTTGCTTACAATATATAATTATTCAAAGGAAAAAACTATACACACATTAAGGTTGAATACATTATAAATTATTTCGATTCTTTAATTTGGTCTCCTCAGGCGTATAAACAACCACGTCAAAAAATCAATTTATAATTCTGTTTTGCTCTGTTTAAAGGTACATTGAGCTTTTTTATTCAGATTCTCAACGCAATATTGAAATCTACACACTATATATATATACTAGCGGAACCCGTCGCCCGGCGTTGCACGGGAGAAAGTACTACCTATTGCATGACGTGGAATAAAAAAAGAAACGGCCTTTTGTTTTTCTCCAACCCTCCCCCTTCGTCTAGCGTGTTGGCGAATGTTTTAAATTAAAAAAAAAGAAAAAAGTGGCGGAGTAGACTCGGGATCGAACGGTAAAACTCGCGATAATGAAACCTACTCTTTTACCGCCTGCGATAAGGTTTCGGCTCACAAATACATGTGTGAATAGGCCAATTAACCTAACTTTCATTATTGGCATGCGTGTTAAATTAATACCAGGCAAATAATGAGTGAAAACCGGTGTTTTGTGAAAATTAAACTGTGTTTATTACTTCCAGGTGTCGATGAGTGTAGTCACAGTACACAATTGTTAGGGGGAAAAGTGTTTGCTATCACCTATATGGAGTTGGTTTTTCGGCGAGACGTTGATGGTAGGCCAAATGTAATATTTAGTGTTAGGTAGATGAAAATAATAACACATTTACTAAAACATGCTTGAGTGAATAAGTGTAGTATAGCGGTGAGTTTGGTAGTCTGTGATGCATGTGGTTTTTTTCCTATACTCCGAGAAGGTACAGGGGAAAAATCGTCTCTACTTTATATATATACTAGCGGAACCCGTCGCCCGGCGTTGCACGGGAGAAATTAGTACCTATTTCATGACGTCGAATAAAAAAAAACGGCCTATAGTTCTTTCTCCACCCCCACCCCCTATACCGTGTTGGCGAATGATTTAAATTTAAAAAAAAAAGAAAAAAGTGACAGAGGTGAACGGGATCGAACGCTGATACCGTCGATCAGTACACCACCCTTCTCACCCAATGCGCCACGGGTTCGAGTTAAAAATGCATGTGAAAATAGGCTAATAAAGCTATGGTTGTTTATTGACATGCGTGTTATGTTAACATTTAGATTCTGCCGACCAAATGGAAAGTTCGACAATGACACGGTGTAGGTCATTTTTTGATGAAGTAAATTCATTTGGGCAATTTTTCTATAATATGCGTGTTTAAGGTGTATGATTTTGAAAATGTAAATGTATCCGGGTCTACCAGTACCTTGGTGCTTATTGAATTAAATAGGAAGTCGATTCGATCAAGAAATTTTAGCCGCCATGTTGAATCATGAATGTTGCATGAATTGTGTTCGTTAATTTCATTCGCTTAATTCCGGAATGAATATAAATGTAGAAGGTAGAATTAGATAGAACGTAATCTGATAATCGCGAATAATCATCGGAGTGTAAGGGAGCGGTTGTTAAGTTTTTGCGTATTGCTTAATATTATGTAGTAAAATAATGCCAGACAAATACGAAATAACAATGGGTGTTTTGTGTAAATTATACTGTGTTTATTAGTTCCCGGTGTCGATGAGTGTAGTCACAGTACAGAATTGTTAGGGAGAAAAGTTTTTACTACCACCTATATGGAGTTGGTATTTCGGAGAGTCGTGGCGGCCGGGCCGAATGTAATATTCAATGTTAGTTTGGAAAGAAGAATAAGAGATATACTAAAACACGCTCGAGTGAATAAGTGCAATGTAATTGTGAGTTCAGTAGCCCGTGATGCATGTGGTTATTTTCCTATTCTCCGAGAAGGTACAGGGGAAAAACGTCTCTACTTTATATATTAGATATATATATATATATATATATATATATATATATATATATATATATATATATATATATATAGAATATAAGTCAGGTTCATTTTATATTCCAATAACCGTGTTTTTATTTTATTATTTTTATTTTTATTGTTTCACATTCCTAAAAAACATAACATTTCTGTGAGATATATATTTTACGGTCCGTTTCATTTGTCTTGTGCCAAACAACACTTTTTATCTCAATATCGTCTCTGCAACACTACAAAATCAAGCCAATCAAGCCAAACAAGACAGAATAAGAAAGATACGTTTTCTGAAGTAATCATTTACATTGGAATTTTGCTCGGGAGTTTAAATGATTATAAAGAGAATAATTGACATTTCCTTAGGATAAATACAAATTACCATTCATTTTACATTTATATATATATATATATATATATATATATATATATATATATATATATATATATATATA
This sequence comes from Sepiola atlantica, assembly GCA_963556195.1. Taxonomy (NCBI): domain Eukaryota; kingdom Metazoa; phylum Mollusca; class Cephalopoda; order Sepiida; family Sepiolidae; genus Sepiola; species Sepiola atlantica. Next base: position 8,487,510 of record OY744555.1, on the reverse strand, counting down.
TATATATATATATATATATGTATGTGTGTCTGTGTGAAAAATGGTAAACGGAAAACAGGTTAAAGTGCAGGAGAAAAACAAAAACACTTTTTCTGAAGACGTTCGCTAGCAAGAACGAAACCGGTCAAATCTCTTGTTTTTGTTTTTCTCCTGCACTTTAACCTGTTTTCCGTTTGCCATTTTTCACACATTTTGTCCACCACAACATTTCATTTTTATGAATTATCGTGTACCTTACCCCATATATATATATATATATATATATATATATATATATATATATATATATATATATATACACTTAAAAGATACAAAAAATGTCTTTAATCAGTAGACTATCAAGATAAAAACAAAGCTCAATATAGTGTATAGAGCAATAATATTAATTGAATGATATAATAAAATGAGAAATTAAGCCGAACATTGTATATTACATTTTTCATTTTTCAATCCCTATTTTAGTAACTATTGTTTTTTGATCGGATCTTACATATTTCTACTACATCACATTTTTTTTGTCTCTGTATACGACAGACCAGGAAGTTATGGTTTGCAACAATCCTGCTATCACTTCCTAAGAACCCTTAATTGAACATTATAATATTCAACACCGAGTTAGTCTTCAGAACATTTTTGTATTTTTGTATGATTTTGCTTTTTCTATGGTTTTGTTATTTATTTACATACACCCTGAATACACTCTTCATTCCAATCTGCTGCATCGATAGCAAGCAAATTTCCCGCCTGGATGACTTTTTCGTTTTTTAGACTACCATTCACCGAAATATATAAAAAATATATAAAACATCAACTATATTGGCCAAAAACACACTTTTTTGTTAAAATTTAAAACAATTTCAAGAAAAATGTCAAAGAAGTTGCTTAAAAAACAATTACCTTGACTACGAGGCAGACGTTTTGGGCATTTGATATCTCAATGCTTTATATAAACATTGTCTGAAGTTTGCACTAATAGCTGGTGATATCAATAACGACGATAAAAAGGCCTTTATATATATATATATATATATATATATATATATATATATATATATATATATATATATATATATGTGTGTGTGTGTGTGTGTGTGTGATTTTTTGAAGTCTTACCAAAGTATTCCGTTCGGGAGACCAATCATCACCGCAAGCGACTTTTTCTTTCAAAGATTATTTATTTATCATATATATTCAAATTAAAGAGTTTTTTTCCTACACGTGTTTCACTACCAAGTAGGTACTTGCTTGGCATATCATCAGGGAAATTAAGTACCTGGAATAAGTGTTTCAACAACTGACAATACACAATGTGATGTAGCCTTAATTGGGGTCACTTAAGAAGAGAAGAAAAAAATAAAATATAAAAAGAAAAAATAGAAAATGTCTTAGAAAAGTAGTTCATAAGATTTTCGAAGTATTCTTGCTACTAAGCAAAACAACAAAGAATTAGTCCTAAATGCATTCAAAAGAAACAGGAACAATGAGCGAGAATACACCTTCTCGTCGGGCGGCACAACGATGAAAATGCCCCCCCCCCAAAAAAAATCAAACAGTTAAAACACGGTTGCCAAGTTACCATTCCAAGCCACTGATAGTATGGGCATTCCACATCTATTCAATCAGAAGGAAAGGCAACATAAATGTCCGTTTGGAATGCATGTGGTCGTGCGAGCCTTTTTTCTCCAGGGCTGACTTGCTCGCACGACCACATGCATTCACCCAATATCTTACTAAAAACAAATACCGACCGGGATAAAATAAAACATCAGAGAACAAGATTGAAATTATTTTTGGTTCTTACATGTGTCATACCCGATAAATAAAAAAATATTTCACTACGCCAACAATTGACAACACAGAACACCAATTACAACAATACTCCCTGCACCCTGGCGAACTGCTCCATGAACACCACAGACAAATGCCACCGCACATACACTGTATATCGTATACAGTGCACCACTCAATAAAATATACATTGGTAGTACGGTGAGGCCCCTACATATTAGAGTCAAATAACACCTACAAACACGCACCTCTTCCTTCCACAAACACATCCGCGCATGTGGCAACACCAGCAAATCATTCAAGATTGATATTCTAGCCACGGAGAGAAACGTTGGCAACCTTCGAATAAAAGAATCGATACTAATAGAAAAATTATCTCCCCAAATAAATCACCGACTCGAATTAGGATCATCATTTCTAGTCTGATACAGTTTCACATCTCACTCTTGTTGTATTGATTTGCTCTTAATTTAACCTTTAAATGAATAAAGAAATAAAGAAAGGAATAAAGGGTGATAGTGGGAGGGGAAAAAGAATAAAGAGTGAGTGGTAGTGCGAGGATAAAAAGAAAGGAAAGAAAAACGGTTGTGGTGGGAGGGAAAGAAGGAGGGAAGGAAGCAAGGAATAAAGGGTGGCAGTGGGAAGGAAATAAAGGAACGAAGAATGAGTGGTAGTGCGGCGGTAAGAAGTAAGGAACGAAAGAAATAGTGCTGGTGGGAGGGTAAGAAGAAAGGGAGGAAGAAAGGGTGGTAATGGGAGGGAAAGAATAAAGAGTAGTAGCGTGAGGGAAATAAAGGAATGAAGAATTAGTGGTAGTGGAAAAGTAAGAAGAAAGGGAGGAAGAAAGGGTGGTGGTGGGAGGGAAAAAAGAAATGAAGAATGGGTGATGGTGGGAGGTAAGAAGAAAGTAAGGAAGAAAAAGTGATGGTGGAAGGAAAAGATGGAAGAAAGGAAGGAAGGAAGGAAGGGTGGTAGTTGGAGGGAAAAAAGGAATGAAGAATGAGTGGTAGTGGGAGGGTAAGAAGAAAAGAAGGAAGAAAGGAAGGGTGGTAGTGGGAGGGGAAAAAGGAATAAATAATGAGTGGTAGTGGGAGGGTAAGAAGAAAATAAGGAAGAAATGAAGGGTGGTAGTGGGAGGAGGAAAAGGAATGAAGAATTAGTGGTAGTGGGAGGGTAAGAAGAAAAGAAGGAAGAAAGGAAGGGTGGTAGTGGGAGGGAAAAAAGGAATGAAGAATGAGTGGTAGTGGGAGGATAAGAAGAAAGGAGTGAAGAAAGAGTGGTTGTGGGAGGTAAAGAAGAAAAAGAGGAAAGAAAGGATGTATAATTACGTTTGCACTAATAACACTGATACATTTTCACAATATGTATTGTACGTCAAGTAATAAATATTCCCCATATTTCAATTTCTCTTAAGTATTTTAAAAGATGTTTAAGACAATGCGAACACAATTACCTTTTTAAAAATTTATATATTCTGATTTTCATTGAATTTAATCTATAGTAACGAGACAATATCCTCTGAATTTTCAATTGCTTTTTAAGCGCCCTTAAGTTAAAGGTTTACATTTTAGACATTTTTTAAATCAAAATCACGCAATGGATTTTGATAAAAATTTAAATAAGAATTCTAGACATGATGGTTTAGAATCATATATCCTGATTTTAATCTTCGGAAGGGTACGTAAAAGTGGTGCAAAACTGTTCTGTTTGGAGAAGTTTACCCGTCCTGGAATGTGTATTCTTTTCTAGTATAGTTGATGTTACTAGTAAAGTTGGGAAGCACCAGCTTTACGGCTAAATAATAAGTTTAATGAAGTCTAATGAAGTCTAATGAAGTCTAATAGCATGGAAGGCGTCTTTCAAAACAGAAACATAAAAATGAACGCCAAAAAAATCAGAATCTTAAAGGCGTACATATCGTCAATCCTACTTTACGATTGCGAATGTTGGACATTGTCGAAAGTGGCTGAAAGTTGTTTGGAAGCAGCAGAGATATGGTTTCTAAAAAGAATTCTACGAAAGAATGGACAGAAAGGAAGAAAAACGAAGAAGTCATGCGTAAGGCTGACTACTACAGATCGCTTCTCAATGCTGTCCACGCCAGACAGTTGAAGTTCTTCATTCATATAATGCGGGCGGACGACTTTGAGAAAAGATTGATGTTAGGAAACATCGACGACAAAAAGAGTAGAGAAAGACAGCGTACCAAGTTCACAGATGTCCTCAAAAGGGTCACTGGAATCACGACTCTAGATCTCATCAGAAAGACCGAATGCAGAGAAGAAAGGTGAACCATGATCATCGATGTCTGCAAACAAACCTGATACCTGAAGAAGAAGAATTTGAGCACCGGTAAGCCCTTCAGATCCATCGATCCACTGAGATTATTTTTATATACTAATGTTTCACAACTTATCAAGGTGAAAAGCCACTCACGGATAAATGTTAGTGACATTTTCAATTGGATAATGGAACTGTGCTATAAAAAGATTTAGAACTATAATTAATTCCAAGGACAACAAGACAGATATTTGTTGACATTTGGACTTGAAAACGATCAGGTTGTAGTCCGTAGGGAAACTTTCTTGCGGTAATGTGTTCCACATATGGGAAAATCTTGGAAAGAAAGTCTGTTCATGGAAGTGGCGTTTTATTTTAGGTCCACAGAGAAAGAAAGGAGAGTTCTTTGCAGTGTTGGTCGTGATGCGAGTTCTTGCTGAGAATGTTTATCGGGGGGGGGGGGGGCAGAACTTGAAAGCTCAGTTGAGCACTTACGATGAAAATATCGACAGAATAGGGAAAGACTAGCAATGCCTCTTCTGTGAGAAAGGGGATGCAAGAAAGATGACAGATCATCTTCCACTAGATTTCGAATTCGATTTTGGACCCTGTGAAGGTAAGAAAAAGAACTCGGTGCGGCACCTCTCCAGATGTGGCACCAGATGTAAATTAGTTCCACACTCTCGGCAGATAGGATGCGGAAGAGACTAGAGACTCATATTTCAAACGTAAAAGTAGCAAAACTGTCAACAGACAGAGCAGCTTTATAGAGAATGTAAGTCCTACGTTGATTAGCTATTTTCTTGTGCGCAGGCTTACACTCCCACACGGAGTGATTGATATATTATCCATTCAGAACACTTTACACTATGTGTACACCGTTTTGCCACCTTTCATGAGTTGGATTGTAAACGTCAACTGAACGGACGTGCGATGTTCGAGTCCTAGTCGAACGTTGAAAAAATATTTGTTAACCGAGAATTCTCATGTTAGATTAAACGATCTCCGTTCAAAAGAAGATATCGATCAGCCATTATATGATTGATACGGATATCGATTTATAGAATTAGTTCCATCTGCGATGCGAATTTTAAGGTCAAGTGATGGGTCTGCGGTAAAATGTCTCTGGCAAATTCCCAATAGCCACAGTGACAGGAGGTTGTCAGGTTTGCGTGATCATCGGATTAAGGCTGAGACCATTCCAAACTGTCTCTTTGTCTTCTGATGTTCACCAGACTCTTAAATCGCAACCGGATAATCCGAAGAATCGGAAAACAGGATTTTCCAATGGAGTTATGTTTCCGTTCGGTTTTACTTCCGGTTACGTGACCGCATAAAACCTCACTTAGAAGCGGATCCCCAACATCTCTACGCGTTGCACGCCGACCACTCCGAAGTAAATGCTCTTCGACCGACAATGCGTATACACGTGAATAGAGACTCAGCTGACGGACAATTGACCGATGGATGTCACACTGGTGGGTTCGTAAACTAAACTGATGCTACACGCCATATGGGTGTTATGTCTATTTGGACATCTCCCATTTAAAACACTTCCGCAATTCGATCCTTGATATATAGAATATTTACACTAAAGAGCAATGTTTATTTATTCATAGTTATCTATCTATCTATCTATCTATCTATCTATCTATCTATCTATCTATCTATCTATCTATCTATCTATCTATCTATTTATCAATCAATCTATCTATCTATCTATCTATCTTTATTTATTTATACGTAATACAGTAAGTTAGAACATCTGTACCATCGGTTTCAGATCTGAGAAATTCAGATCTTCGTCAGCGGAGTCGTTCGGTTAATGAATGAAAAAAAATGCCAGAAATGTTAAAACGTTTAAAAGATGTCCTTATTATTCTCCCAATACCATAAAAAGTATATATATATATATATATATATATATATATATATATATATATATATATATGTATGTATATATATATATATATATATATATATATATATATATATTTATATATATATATATATATATACATATATGAAGCAATCCAACAAAAGATATAAGCGTCAACTAATATCTTATAATTAGTGAAACATCCGGATAAAAAACTGAAGCTCAATATACTAGATAGAGCATTAATATTATAATATAAAATGAAGTAATAAAATAAGGTGTCAATCAAATTTTATTAGTACTCAAAGTTCAAGCAAAGTATCCTATAGTCCTTAGCTCATAAGTTTTCAAAGATAATTCTTCTCTTCAGAGGACCATTACCGCAGTTATATAACTACAGGTAATAAAATTTCGCTTTGAAAATATATAAAATTATATACACAAATACATAAAAATACATAACATCAAACATATCAATCCAAAAACATACTTTTGTTGAATCCATACAGTCCATCCAGGTCATACAAGTTGAGAAGCATAATCAGGAAAGACATTACTCCAGGTTACAAACAGCAGTCCATATACGTGAAATTGAAGGGGCCGGCAAAGTTATATACACACATATATATATATATATATATATATATATATATATATATATATATATATATATATAGTGTGTATAGTATATATATATATATATATATATATATATATATATATATATATATATATATAGTGTGTGTGTGTGAGTTAGAGTGAAATAAATTCCAGAAGGACATCCGAGTATGAGAGCTCCATTTAATAGATAGAGCAAGAATAAAATAAAATAATACGGAATCACGTAATCACCAGTGCAATAATTTATTCCGACCCTACGACCTTATTGGAGTATCCAAGCCAGGTGATCACAGGTTTGAATATATATATATATATATATATATATATATATATATATATATATATATATATATATGTAAAATGTAAATTAATATGTAATTATATATTTCAGTACACAGGGTAACTTCCCAAATAAATAAAAGTATCATTATGAATTTTGAATTATATATTCTTGGCAAAACAGTGAGTAACATCATTATTTTAATTTTAATGTTAATATTCAGGGTGTGCATCTCTCTCTCTCTCTCTCTCTCTCTATATATATATATATATATATATATATATATATATATATATATATATATATATCAGGGGTGGGACGTAATAGGTGAAAATTTCAGATTCATGCGAGTAGTATTTTTTTGTGTTCATTTATACATAAATAACACTAAACAATCAAACATTTTGAAAATTTTGCAAAATTCAGAAGGTGCAGGCCAAAAATAGCCGTTAGGGCTCCACGGGACTCAAAATCCATCATTTTTCGGTGAAAAAGTGGTTTCATGCGACATTGCAGGTCCTAAAACATCCTCAAATGTTATGAATGGATATAGATGGTTAAATCTGATATAGTACTTTAATTTAGGACCCTTTTCAGGCTGTGAAAGTGTTTTCAAGAATGTAAAATAGCAAAAAACTATTGGCCTGCACCTTCTGAATTTTGCAAAATTTTCAAAATGTTTGAATCTGAAATTTTCACCCATTATGTCCCACCCGTATATATATATATATATATATATATATATATATATATATATATATATATATATATATATATATATATATATATATATGGAAAATGAAAAAGGAAAGCCACACACTATATTATCTATGCATTCATCAATGTTTCGTCTTTAATTGAAGAGTTCTTCAGGATGAAGAAACAATGCAGAAAAATCATACAGATATTGATTTTAATTTGCGAGAAATTGCCAAATTAATATCTGAATGTTACATTTAAAACTCAAATTCTAACGTCTTAGCCCACACGGCCGTTGTCAACAACTCGGTAAAAAGGCAGCTGTCGTAAAGTGTTCTACTATTGAAAAGAACATTGCATTGAAGCCACGATGACAGCTGTGTTAATAGTCCTCACTACAGTACCACACTACACTACTACACTACTACACTACTAAACTACACTACTACACTACACTACTACACTACACTACTACACAACTTCACTACACTACTACACTACACTACACTACTATACTACACTATACTACTACACTACTACACTACTATACTACACTACTACACTATGCTACACTACTACACTACTATACTACACTACTACACTACACTACACTACTATACTACACTATACTACTACACTACTACACTACTATACTACACTACTACACTATGCTACACTACTACACAACTACACTACGACACTACCACTCTACACTACTATACTACACTACACTGCTAGACTACACAACTACACTACACTATACTACTACACTACTACACTACACTACTATACTACACAACTACACTACATTACTACACTACACTACTATACTACACTATACTACTACACAACTACACTACACTACTATACTACACTACACTACTACACTACACAACTACACTACATTACTACACTACACTATCATACTACACTATACTACTACACTACTACACTACACTACACTACTACACTACACTACTACACTTCTCTACTACAATACACTACAGAACTACACTACTACACTATGCTACACTACTACACAACTACACTACGACACTACCACTCTACACTACACAACTACACTACACTACTACACTACACAACTACACTACACTACTACACTACACAACTACACTACACTATACTACTACACTACTACACTACACTACTATACTACACTACATTACTACACTACACAACTACACTACATTACTACACTACACTACTATACTACACTACTATACTACTACACTACTACACTACACTACTATACTACACTACACTACTACACTACACTACTATACTACACTACTATACTACTACACTACTACACTACACTACTATACTACACTACACTACTACACTACACTACTATACTACACTACTATACTACTACACTACTACACTACACTACTATACTACACTACATTACTACACTACACTACTATACTACACTACTATACTACTACACTACTACACTACACTACTATACTACACTACACTACTACACTACTCTACTACAATACACTACATTACTACACTACTATATATATATATATATATATATATATATATATATATATATGTGGTACACGTATTGTATTACTTTCTGTAGATATAAATCCGTTGAAACTCCAGTGTTTATAAAAAGTGCTCAATAACAAATAGAGCTGTTCTTAGATTTAAATGTGTATTTATACAAACATTATTGGTTACATATGTGCATACATGTTTCGGTTGCACTCTTCACAGAGAATCAAGCTCTTCAGACCAATGAAGACAGCTCTTCTTTAGTCTGAAGAGGTTGACTAATTTTTATACATATATATATACGATGTTTACACTAAACTACTATACTACTACACTAAAGTACTATACTGCACTACACTACAGTACTATACTACACTACACTACTACATTATACTACACTACACTACTAAACTACTACAATACACTACAGTACCACACTACTATATATATATATTGTTATGCACACATACAATCTGAATTTCTAATTCTTATATATATATATATATATATATATATATATATATATATATATATATATATATATATATATAATATACGACGTTTATTATCATAAAAGATTCTTATAGCAAAATTATTCACAATCTTTCGTTTAATTATTGATCAAATGATTAAAGGACATTGTAATTTATAATTTCGTTTAAATGACGATAAAATCGATTTAATTAGAATCAAAAATCATTCGAATGAAGTTAACATTAGAAGGCGTTTATTTCAAACGAACAAGATGCCAATTAATTGATCGAAAAGTAATGTCAAAAAACTTTGGTTGAATAAATTGAAAAATAGAAGTAAATAATTCAAAGACAAATAATGGTCAATGATGATTTCATTTTATTTTCCTTAATATAATGGAGATTGTGTGTATGTGTATAAAAAGTGCGTTATATCAAATCGGTACGGACCCGAATTAATACGAATATTAAACGACTCGATGCTTTTTCTGTTTCACAAACACATCACACATTTTGAATTCTAACGACGATTGTTTGTTGGAGAACAGAGCAAAAGCATTCTTCCAACTATTTACCAATAAGATGAAGAAGGTCGGAGGTTACATCGGTGTGGCACAATGCGTAATATTCGTGAGCCTTGTGCCAGGCTTGCGCTGGGGTTTCGGGAAAGCTCGAAGGTTCAACAAGAGAGATTCTATACTCTGTGTTATCGTGACACCATTCTGACAGTTGAGATCACTGAGTTCACTTATGCCTCAGTCATATTTGGAAATATAAAGGTCAAAGCAATTCGATGACAGGTTTTGAGGGCGATGGGGTCAGGGATCATTCGACGACATGAGGCTCAAAAATATAAACATTTGACGGGTCGTACACTGATTGTGCCTGAATTCTCTCTCTCTCCTTCTCTATCCCTCGTTAAGAGATTTTGAAAATGCAGACGGGGTTTTGAATTCGGAAGATACGCACGCATTTTGCTGCGGTCTCTGAAAAGTTTTAAAATGTCTTCAAGAAAATAAACATATTTTTATAAGAAAACGGAAAAATGTTTTTCTTTCCTTATTTCAAATAAGGTTCTTTTTACAGCATAATGGTCCCAGAAGTAAACGACAGAGACGATGATTGCTCACTGGTAAGACCGGCGAGTAATTACGTGCACATGTAACACATCGTCCCTAGGATAAAAGATCCTGCCCCATGGATGCTGCGACAAGGATAAACGTTGCAAAAAGGTCCCCCCCCGTCAAACGGTTCACACTGGTGCCGATCCCAAGATTAACCTTTGGCCAAACGGTCGGTTCACATCGGTCGTAGTCCGAACAATTCAAATAATGCAGGTTATCATTTGTTTATAGCAAGCAAAACTTTTTAAATTAAATTTCGTTCAAAGTATGATATTTTGAAACAATTTTATTCAATTAATGTAATAAAAAAGTAATTCAATTAAATTTTACCAAAATCTGATTTTAAAAAAATGAAAAAAGAACCGGCATGCAACAGCTGTTAAAACATATTATTTTGTACCATGTCTTGTTTGTCGTCATTTCCGGTGCGATGTCCATTTTACAAGCTGGCATGTGTTGGTTTGGATTTGTTGAATAGTGAATAAGCAATTAAACTAACTAGTAGAAATAAAGACATCATTACAGCTGAACGCAGATATTTTAGTCGATTTGTTCGACTATGTTCATTTAGTAAAATGAGCTTTATTAAACAGAACTCAACATTTTATACAGTGAAGCGTGGAAGATAAACAAAAGAAGGAAGCGGTTGATGGAGGGGAAAATAGACGTTGTATGTAGTTGATTGAGTATGTAATGAGAGGAGAGGGGATATGTTAGATAGGGAAAGAGTAGGAGGCAAGTCGTGAAGATAGGAGGAGTCGGTGTAATGGGTAACCAAAGTAAAGGGGGGTGATGAGAAATGTAATTAAAAATAAAAATATGTTGTGAAATAAAAAATAAAAATAAAACACGTACTTGGAATAAAAATAAAAATAAAAATAAAAATAAAAATAAAAATAAAAATAAAAATAAAAATAAAAACCAAAACCAAAACCAAAACCAAAACCAAAACAAAAACAAAAACAAAAATAAAAATAAAATATAAATATAAATAAAAATGAAAATAAAAATAAAGTTAAAATAAAACAAAAATAAAAATAAAAACACGTTGTGAAAATGAAAATTAAAACACGTGGTGAAAATAAAAATTAAAATACGTAGTTGAAATAAAAAATAAAAAATAAAACACGTGCTGGCAATAAAAATAATTTTTTTTAAAAATAAAAAATTTAATAAAATAAAAATTAAAATACAATAAAAATAAGAATAAAACAAAAATAAAAATAAAAATAAAATAAAATAAAAATAAAAATAAAACAAAAATAAAAATAAAATAAAATAAAATAAAATAAAATAAAATAAAATAAAATGAAAATAAAAATAAAATAAAAATAATACAACAAATAAAAATAAAAATAAAAACACGTAGTTGAAATGAAAATAATAAAACAATACACGTGCTGGAAATAAAAATAAAATAAATAAAAAAAATAAAGGTAAAAAAAAAAAATTTAAAAAAAAATAAAAACAAAAATAAAAATAAAAATAAAAATAAAAATTAAAATAAAAATTAAAATAATACAAAAAAAAAATTTTTTTTAAAATAGAAAAAAAATAAAAAATAAAAATAAAAAATAAAAGTAACAATAAAAATAAAGATAAAATAAAAATTAAAATTAAAATTAAAATAAAAATGAAAATAAAAACAAAAATAAAATAAAAATAAAAACGAAAATAAAATAAAAATAAAAATAAAAATAAAAATATAACCACGCCATGTAAAGAAAAGAAAAAGAAAAAGAAGCAAAGAGGATAAAGTTCAAAATGAACAGATGAATAAAAATGAATGAAAAAAACTGGATGAAAAAATATGAATAAAAAAAATGATTAAATTGCATGGAAAACGTAGATAAAATAAATGAATAGAAATAAATCTATGAAAAAAGTGAATGAAAAACCAAGCGACAAAAAATGAGCGAAAAATTTGAACGAAAAAAAATGGATGAAAATAGTTAATGAAAAAATAATGAATAAATAAATGAATAAAAATTGAATAAAAAATGATAGAAAATGAATGCAAACGTGAATGAAATAAAATGGATATAAAATGAATATTTTTTATTAATTTTTTTCCATCAATTTTTTCAATGAATGAAAAAATATAAATGCCAAAATTCAATGGAAAAATAGATGAAAAAACATAATTGAAGAAATGAAGGAAAAAATGAATACAATGAATGAAAAAAATTAATGAAAAATATGAATGAAAAATTGAATAAAGGCATGAAGGAAAAAATTGAAGGAAAAAATAAATACAAAAATGAATGAAAACAAATGAATGAAAAATTGAATAAAAGCATGAAGGAAAAAAAATGAAGGACAAAATGAATGAAAAATATGAATGAAAAATTGAATAAAAGCATGAAGGAAAAAATGAATACAAAAGTGAATGAAAACAAATGAATGAAAAATTGAATAAAAGCATGAAGGAAAAAAATTAATACAAAAATGAATGAAAACAAATCAATGAAAAATTGAATAAAAGCATGAAGGAAAAAAATGAATACAAAAATGAATGAAAAATATGAATGAAAAATTGAATAAAAGCATGAAGGAAAAAAAATGAATACAAAAATGAATGAAAACAAATGAATAAAAAATTGAATAAAAGCATGAAAGAAAAAAATGAATACAAAAATAAATGAAAAATATGAATGAAAAATTGAATAAAAGCATGAAGTAAAAAAATGAATACAAAAATGAATGAAAACAAATGAATGAAAAATTGAATAAAAGCATGAAGGAAAAAAATGAATACAAAAATGAATGAAAACAAATGAATAAAATATTGAATAAAAGCATGAAGGAAAAAAACGAATACAAAAATGAATGAAAACAAATGAATGAAAAATTGAATAAAAGCATGCAGGAAAAAAATGAATACAAAAATGAATGAAAAATATGAATGAAAAATTGAATAAAAGCATGAAGGAAAAAAATGAAGGAAAAAATTAATGAAAACAAATGAATGAAAAATTGAATGGGGAATATGAATGAAAATACGTGACTTATTACCGTATTTAAAAAAAATCAGTTTCAAAAAGGATTGTTTTAACTCTGGTGTAAGCGATGTTAAAAATTCTGACCTCGTCACCGGTGTTATCCAATAATATATCCCTTCTAAAATAATATTCCACATACAGATGAAAGTGAAACATACAAAAATCAATAATTAAAGATTTAGCTCTTAAACGCTTTTTGTTTTCGAATATGACACATTCAAACAAAATGCCTATTCAATATAATATTAAACGAAAATGTGTCAAACTGCAACTTGTTTCAAAACTGCAAGTGTGAGTAGGTATTAGTATGATGTTGCATCAGCACACCAGCTAAATAAGTAATCAGTATCTTCGATGTCACGGACGAGTGTCATTGGTAAGTCATCTGCCTAATTCAAGAGCCTAAACTTTTAAAGCTGGTCACTATAATGGTAAGTAAAAATCTATTTTATGATTCTCTAGTGTATTATGATTATTTAGATGCATATATTGTAGTGTTTTGTTACAAATTCTATCGAAGTACTTAACCTTTACATGCTTTATGTGTTTAAATATGACACAAGGCATATTTAATATAATATTCAACGAAAATGTGTAAAACTGCACACTGTTTTATATTTGAAACGAGCCTGTTGGCAAGTGTGAGTAGGTATTAGTATGGTGTTGCATCAGCACACCCGCTAAATAGGTAACAAGTATCTTCGATTTCACGGACGAGTGTCATTAGTGTGTCATCTGCCTTATTCAAAAGCCTAAACTTTTAAATCTGCTCATTATAATAAGTAAAATTTATTTTATGATTCTCTAGTGTGTTACGATTATTCTGATGCATATCTTGTAGTGTTTTGTTATACATGTAAAATTTTATGCCCTTTGTTGCATATTTGCCACATCATTTCTTTTGTTCAATAACTTCTTTTTTTTTAAATCATTAATACTACTTTATATTACCACTTATGAAACGTTTTCAGTTGATAACATTTTCCAAACCAATATTAAAAATAAAGCATTTAAGGGTTGAAAGGGATATATTTTAAAGCTGTATTTTGTTTTTTTGTTATGGAACTCGCTCCTGACAATGCATGAAGCCACTTGATGTAAGGAGATTAAATAATACCCAGAAAACATCAATTATTCCCCCTTTGTCGGAATTACGTTTTAATAGGATCAATAATTTAGAGGTGTGTATTCTTAAAATGATTTCGAACCAAAGAGGTTTCCCCAAATTGAAAAAATCACGCGGTCCAAACGTACAATTTTGAGATGAAATTTCAGCTCAAGGTTTCGTAAAAACACCTTTTTTTACGAATGAGTTATTACTTATCAAGGTCAAATAGAGGACAATGGTAAATTAGATGGATAGATTGTCGGTTGAATGATGAAGAACATTGCGAGAGGATTGAAAATGCTGAATTGAACCAATAAAATCTAATTACCTACCGGGATCGGTTTATTAATAATATTTATGACCATTTGATCTGATGCCGACCATGTTGTAGTCTACAGGTAAGCAGTCCCAATGTAATGTGATCTACAGACGGGATACCCTAAGAAAAAAAAATATTTTCATTGAAAACTTCGCCTTGGCAGAATATTTTTGTTTTTTTTAAACAGTAACCAATTTAATATTGGTCATCAAAAATGACGCAAAAGATTATGCTCCGCCAGTGTTCGCATTAGTATTAGTATAAACTCATAGAATTCAGTCATTAGTTTTGTTTTGCATATATAACTTATTGTTATCATTCTTGATGACCTTAAGAAAAAAGAAACACTTACCGTTGACTTGTTATTTTGGGTTTCTTTCCGGATTCATTTCATATATATATATATATATATATATATATATATATATATATATATATATATATATATATATATATATATATATATATATGGGAAATGAAAAAGGAAAAACCAAAAAAAGATGTTTTTTTTATATATTTATCAACGTTTCGTCTTTTTTTTAAAGATTTCTTCAGGATGATAATATTAAGAAAAATGTCATGCAAGTACATGAAAGTGTTGGGTTTACATGATTGGCTGATGGGAAGAAGTAGTAGCCACATACATATTGGGACGCATCTAATATATATATGTATATATATATATATATATATATATATATATATATGTGTGTGTGTGTATATATATGTGTGTGTCTATATATATATATATATATATATATATATATATGTATATATGCTCTGAAGCTTGTAATGCAGTTTCATTGAGCTTGCAATTTAGAACATTTTCGGATATATAATATTAAATATATTAGTTTTGTAGAACCCCCACACACATATATATATTTATATATATATATGTGTGTGTATATATATATGTGTGTGTCTATATATATATATATATATATATATATATATATATATATATATATATATATATGTATATATGCTCTGAAGCTTGTAATGCAGTTTCATTGAGCTTGCAATTTAGAACATTTTCGGATATATAATATTAAATATATATTAGTTTTGTAGAACCCCCACACACACACATATATATATATATATATATATATATATGTGTGTGTATATATATATGTGTGTATATATATATATATATATATATATATATATATATATATATATATATATGCTCTGGAGCTTGTAATGCAGTTTCATTGAGCTTGCAATTTAGAACATTTTCGGATATATAATATTAAATATATATTAGTTTTGTAGAACCCCCCACACATATATATATGTATATATATATATATATATATATATGTATATATATATATATATGTGTGTGTGTGTGTGTTTGATTTTACTTCAGTTGAAGTTCTCAGAAATGAAGGTGCCCTTTTAGTGGGGCTAACACTAGATCTCTATATGAGATACACAGATATTCGAATATTCCATTAAAGTTCTCCTTTTCCTCTCAACCGTTGACTTAAGAGCATAACATTTTCTCTTCCCAATTTTACCAGTTAACTTTACTTGCGGTCTCTTGATCTTACCGGATTCCAGGACAAGAATTCATCTAGTCTGGTGGAGTATCAAGCTTAGTGCTACATCACTTGCAGAAGATGCAACATTTCTCGTATAGGCCAGTGTGTGGTAGCCATTCCGAGTAGAACTTATTTGTGCTTGGAATACTATGCTACTTTGAATATTTAGTTCGGGTTTTCTTCTAGGGGGAAGTGTCCTCTGTACAGAGAGATCTTAGGGAAGTGACGGTGGTTAAGGGGATATCGATACGGACTCAAGACCTGGGTGTTCCAAGTTAGAATCCAGTCGATTCCACAGTACCACTTTCACTAAGGTATGTTGGCAACCTTCTCGTGGGTCTTCCCGTAAGTACCCGATGTCTTTCCAGAAAGATTTCTAACTAGAAAAACATCGGGGAAACTAATGCCAACACCAGAATCATCTGATTCACACGAAAGAAGAAGAGATCTTAGACACTCTCGAACAGTGTCTAGTAGGCATTCAAGTTCCCTCCTTTAAGCATTCAACGTATATCCTGTGTGTGGTTCAATCATTACCGAACGTTCTAGCCTTTTCCAGTAATATGTCTTGTTTTAATTACTCATAAAACCGATATAAATGCCTCGCCTCGCCAAGATGGTAGATATAAAATATCGGAAAACAATAAAATCATAAAACACAATCCTTTTTCTGTATGTCATTCTCTCCCTCTCTTTCTCTTTCTCTCTTTCTCCCACCATTTTTCTCTTCTCCTCCCTTCCTTACTCTCTCTTTTTCTCTCTTCCTCCTTCCCTAATCTTCTCTCTCCCTCCATTACTCTCTCTCTCTTTCTCCTTCCCTTACTCTCTTTCTCTCTCTTTCTCCCTCTCTTACTCTCCTTCCCTCCCTCCCTTATTCTCTATCTCATCTACCTCCCTTATTCTCTCTCCCTCTCTCCCTCTCTCCCTTACTCTCTCTCCCTCTCTCCCTATCCCTCCCCCTCTCTCTCTCTCTACTTCTCTAATAACATCTATCTCTTTTATGAATCACACACTGGAATGCGCAGTGTCTTCGATAAATGTGAGATAATGCAATATAAAGATATGGTTACATTGGGAACCGCGCTAAAAATCCCTCGACGTCGGTGCTTCCTGACGGTTTACGATAAACGTGGCTTTTATATTAGTGACAACGTTACAAATACTGTTGTGGTGTTTACTCTATAAATACACTACGGTAGTGTTTTCCAAGTTACGGGTTTTGATATGGGTTACAACGTTACAAATATTGTTGTGGTGTTTACTCTATGAATACACAGGGTAGTGTTTTCTAAGTTACAGCTTTTGATATGGGTGACGACGTTACAAATACTGTTGTGGCGTTTCCTCTATAAATACACTAAGATGGTGGACTTCTGAGTTACGGCTTTTGATATGGGTGACAACGTTACAAATATTGTTTTGTTGTTGACTCTATGAATACACAGGGTAGTGTTTTCTAAGTTACGGCTTTTCATATGGGTGACGACGTTACAAATACTGTTGTGGCGTTTCCTCTATAAATACACTAAGGTACTGTTTTCTGAGTTACGGCTTTTATATGGGTGACAACGTTACAAATATTGTTGTGGTGTTGACTCTATAAATACACTACGGTAGTGTTTTCTAAGTTACGGGTTTTGATATGTGTGACAACGTTACAAATATTGTTGTAGTGTTTGTTTTATAAATACACTAACATAGTAGACTTCTGGGTTACGGCTTTTATATGGGTGACAACGTTACAAATACTGTTGTGGTTTTTCCCCTATAAATACACTAACGTAGTGGACTACTGAGTTACGGCTTTTATATAGGTAACAACGTTACAAATACTAAGGTAGTGTTTTCTAAGTTACGGCTTTTGATATGGGTGACAACGTTACAAATACTGTTGTGGCGTTTCCTCCATAAATACACTAAGTGTAAGAGGTAGTAGGCTTCTGAGCCACGTGTCAAAATCAATGGTTGTTTTTGCTTTATATCTACTCTAGGTAGAAGTTGAAGTTGACTTCCGAATTATATTTTTTATATGCGTGACCACGTGGCAAATCACATTTTGCGTTTTCGCAATGTATACTCCAAACACACGACCCATTCGTCATCGTTTATGAATTTGCAAGACGGTATTGTGCCAATACACTAGCAAAATCACACCGAAACATTTATGATGATGGGGAAGCGAATAATGGAACACTCAAAAGACGGTTCCGATGAAGCTTTAACAATGATTCATTTAAAGCAGCGTTGTATGACTTATTTGGAATTTGATCGGCAACAAGCCCTATTTATCTACTTCTCACAGAGTAGGATGTGACACAAGGTCGGAAAGTGGGAATTGCGCACTCTAGAGGAAGAGTACTTGAGCCTTTAAAAATTGCCTGGGCAGCCCCGTCGGCAGTCCCCGGTAGGGGCACCTCAGGCGATTAGCAATAAACTAACCCCTTCTCAAAGGGTTAGAAGGAACTGCACAGGACAGTCCCATAGACCGGCGTAAATCAAGCTCCGAAGGCCAAGACAATACGAGTCTATGGGGTGCAGTATCCATCGGAACAGATACTACACTTTGATCTTGGCCAAAACGCCGAGAAAGCAATAAGCCTCTCTAATGTTCCAGTATTCTTCGTACTCTTCCAGTTGATATCTAGTTGGTGCTATCCCTCCTCGTCCTTTCCGTCCTCCTTAATCTTTACGACCATTTTCGGTGATACCAATCGTGATTTTCTTTGATTATAAATGTTTCTGTTTCAACTCATCATGTGGTTAGTAGGCATTACCTCATTATGTAAGTCGGTTTCCGCGTTGGAGGATTTTCCTCAATATTTCATATGTTCTTATCATAACCGTGCGTTTTATGGTGTCAATCTTTTCTTGGATTCTAATTTCTTCTGATCATGTTTCCAGATTTTTTTAAGAACTGTTACTAGTGCCCCAACTATTATTAGTAATACGATCTGAACAATAACGCTATTGTTCTTAAATAGAAAAAGGCTTGTACAATTGTCAACTAGTTTAAAATCGGCTCCGATAACATTAGACCTCACGTTGCACAAAAGACTAAAGATCTCTGAGAAGTATATGCCTTGAAATTAGTGTATCACTAACTATATTTACCGGGACTCGCACCAATAGAATACAATCGTTTTAGATGTTTGGAAAACATTTGAGTGGATTAAGGATTAATTCAAAACTTCTAAATTTCGTGCATTTTCTTCTTTTTTTTTCTCGTCGAAATGAAACGAAACGAAACGAAATTTATGAAGGTGACATTAAAAAGTTTATTGACTGCTGAAATGAGGCCGTAAAGAAGAATGGCGATAGCAGAGTCATTAAATAATCTGATATTGTGACTTTTGAAATATTTATTGAGCCATAAATATGATATCTATCAAAACTGTTATCATATGTGTATGTATGTAAACACACACACATATATATATATATATATATATATATATATATATATATATATATATATATATATATATAAAGAGTTTGATTTCTAAACGTGATAAATCCAATTTGTTTCAATAGAGACATTAAACAATGACAGGACGAACATAGCAAATCTAGATTTCAATTAAAAGCTATTTTTTAATGAAAAAAATGGAAATGATGCCCATATGATATCACATTATGTAAAACATAATTGGAAGAGTGTCGAATTGCAATATTTCTTGAAGCGATAGCTTTGCAATTAAAAATATGGTGTTCATCGCGTTTTCCATTCCAACTCTCAATATAGACTTATTATTTAAAGAAAAGTTTAGTACAATGACTATAATTTTAGTGTTGTCACAAAGAGAGTATATGAACCAATTTTTGTTTTATTAAAATAAAGTAAATGTTACAGAGGCCTAAGATACAAATTAATGCTGTACGTAAAGTTAAGCTCAATGGTCAACCCTTCGTTTGATTGGAGTAAATTCTAATATAAAACATTTGTATGCTCAGTATCAAGACAACCTGGAAAAGAGGCCGCCGGCTTGACTGAACACTCGCCCACGATATCAAGGCTACGCAAGATCTACCCTTAAGCACCCCTTTCCTCAATCTAGAATAACAGATAAAAATATAGGCACAGTCTTGAACCGAAAATAAGAAACTTTATATAAATAGATATTTGGTTATCTTTTACTAGACTATTCAATTTCTAAAAGTGATAAATCCAATTAAATATTGCACTGTAGACCAACTAGTGTATATTTTAGTTACGGTTGGGTTGACGAGCGCTTTCACAATAAGAGGAAATGTGATAGGCGAAAGGTCAGCAGGTGTCAACCCGCTGGCATGAAGTGAAATTAGCTCAGATGTGGGAATATATATTCTAGCGGATATTACGTCACATGGCTCTGAGGGAGAGGGTGATAGCAAGAAAAGCAGCACGGGGTAAGCATGCAGCGCGTTCGAGCATGTCGATTAAATGACTTGACAGTATATGATTAAACAGTGGTTCTCTCTTACTCTCTCTCTCTCTCTCTCTCTCTATCTCTCTCTCTGTCTCTATCTCTCTCTGTCTCTATCTATCTATCTCTCTTTCTCTCTCTCTCTCTGTCTCTATCTCTCTCTCTGTCTCTATCTCTCTCTGTCTCTATCTATCTATCTCTCTTTCTCTCTCTCTCTCTCTGTCTCTATCTCTCTCTCTCTGTCTCTATCTCTCTCTGTCTCTATCTCTCTCTCTCTCTGTCATTGGTCAGTGATTTGGAACGAAGATCAAGTTGAATAAACCTCCTCTGTCTTCCATCAGTTTTGTCTCGAGTAAGTCCTTTTGAAAGTATAATTAAAAGGCTTTGATTACAGGAAGACATGCCTACGATCTAGGGAGGATCACGTGGGGTCGCGTACAAGGCTATCCGTTCTGTTCCAGTTATCGTTTGGATGGTGCTATCCCCCCTCTATAATTCCATCTGCTCTCGAGTCACTGCGTTGTTCTGGATGGGGTTTAATGAATACCGGGGCAATGTTGGAATGCCGTTAACTCCATAGCATCACTTTCATTATAGATATTGCAAACTTTTTGACCGAGGATTGAACCCTAGTCTCTCGAACCGTTTGCAAACAGTTGAACCATTATGCTCAAATTAATAACGTAAAATTTCAATTCTATGGTCCTGAATCTTTTTTCTTATTTTTTCGAATTTAGTGAAGACATCGAATTTAGTGTTGCATGTCGGTCTAATACAGTAAGTCGACAGTGTTTTGTGCTTAGGATACCCAATATATATATATGGATATAGTACTAAGTTAAATTCAGTTCCAAGTGAAAGTCATCTGAAGGTTGAGGGTTCAATCTTCGGTGCGGGCGATACGAAGAATTGCGAATTACTGGCTGACAGAACAAGGGCATGCTACCCCCGTGGATTTAATAAAGAGTTCCGTTCGAAATTCTGTTCAGATTCCCGAGTTCGACAGAAATATTCTCGAGTTCGAAGAGATACACCTGAAGAAGGCCAGAGGTTACAGCGGCCGAAACGTTGTGATGATAACACTCAAGATGAGAAATGTATTCCGAATAACCAAAATTATGCAAAAGTAAAAGCGTTC
>OY744555.1:8447816-8460316 GCA_963556195.1 Sepiola atlantica | reverse complement strand
CCCCCCCCATTTTTAGTTCGATATATCATGTTAGTTTCCTTTCAATATTCTTCCCCAAAGGTCATCGATGTCATCTACATAAGTAAAAATCAGAATTCTATTCTGCGACCCTTTAGTCTATTTTCATCATTCTCTGACAGAATCATTATTATTCGCGGCATAGTTGCGTTGAAAAACCGGTTCTGGTTAGATCACCGAAGTTAAGCGACGTGGAGCCTGGTCAGTACCAGATGGGTGACTATTAAGGAATGTTAGGCGCTGTATATCATCTTCCCAGTTGGGTGGGACGTAATGGGTGAAACTTTCAGATTCATGCGAGTAGTATTTTTTTGTGTTCGGTTATACATAAACAACACTAAACAATCAAACATTTTGAAAACTTTGCAAAATTCAGAAGGGGTGGGACGTAATGGGTGAAAATTTCAGATTAATGCGAGTAGTATATTTTTGTGTTCATTTATACATAAATAACACTAAAGAACCAAACATTTTGAAAATTTTGCAAAATTCAGAAGGGGTGGGACGTAATTGGTGAAAATTTCAGATTCATGCGAGTAGTATTTTTTTGTGTTCATTTATACATAAATAACACTAAACAATCAAACATTTTGAAAATTTTGCAAAATTCAGAAGGGGTGGGACGTAATGGGTGAAAATTTCAGATTCATGCGAGTAGTATTTTTTTGTGTTCATTTATACATAAATAACACTAAACAATCAAACATTTTGAAAATTTTGCAAAATTCAGAAGGGGTGGGACGTAATGGGTGAAAATTTCAGATTAATGCGAGTAGTATATTTTTATGTTCATTTATACATAAATAACACTAAACAATCAAACATTTTGAAAATTTTGCAAAATTCAGAAGGGGTGGGACGTAATGGGTGAAAATTTCAGATTCATGCGAGTAGTATTTTTTTTTTGTGTTCATTTATACATAAATAACACTAAAGAACCAAACATTTTGAAAATTTTGCAAAATTCAGAAGGGGTGGGACGTAATGGGTGAAACTTTCAGATTCATGCGAGTAGTATTTTTTTGTGTTCATTTATACATAAATAACACTAAACAATCAAACATTTTGAAAACTTTGCAAAATTCAGAAGGGGTGGGACGTAATGGGTGAAAATTTCAGATTCATGCGAGTAGTATTTTTTTTTTGTGTTCATTTATACATAAATAACACTAAACAATGAAACATTTTGAACATTTTGCAAAATTCAGAAGGGGTGGGACGTAATCGGTGAAAATTTCAGATTCATGCGAGTAGTATTTTTTTGTTCATTTATACATAAATAACACTAAACAATCAAACATTTTGAACATTTTGCAAAATTCAGAAGGGCTGGGACGTAATGGGTGAAAATTTCAGATTCATGCGAGTAGTATTTTTTTGTGTTCAATTATACATAAATAACACTAAACAATCAAACATTTTGAAAATTTTGCAAAATTCAGAAGGGGTGGGACGTAATTGGTGAAAATTTCAGATTCATGCGAGTAGTATTTTTTTTTTGTGTTCATTTATACATAAATAACACTAAACAATCAAACATTTTGAACATTTTGCAAAATTCAGAAGGGGTGGGACGTAATGGGTGAAAATTTCAGATTCATGCGAGTAGTATTTTTTTGTGTAAATTTATACATAAATAACACTAAACAATCAAACATTTTGAAAATTTTGAAAAATTCAGAAGGGCTTGGACGTAATGGGTGAAAATTTTAGATTCATGCGAGTAGTATTTTTTGTGTTCATTTATACATAAATAACACTAAACAATTAAACATTTTGAACATTTTGCAAAATTCAGAAGGGGTGGGACGTAATGGGTGAAAATTTCAGATTCATGCGAGTAGTATTTTTTTGTGTTCATTTATACATAAATAACACTAAACAATCAAACATTTTGAAAATTTTGCAAAATTCAGAAGGGGTGGGACGTAATGGGTGAAAATTTAAGATTCATGCGAGTAGTATTTTTTTGTGTTCATTTATACATAAATAACACTAAACAATCAAACATTTTGAAAATTTTGCAAAATTCAGAAGGTGCAGGCTAAAAATAGCCGTTAGGGCTCCACGGGACTCAAAATCCGTCACTTTTCGGTGAAAAAGTGGTTTCATGCGACATTGCAGGTCCTAAAACATCCTCAAAAGCTATGAATGGATATAGATGGTTAAATCTGATATAGTACTTTAATTTAGGACCATTTACAGGCTGTGAAAGGGTTTTGATGAATGTAAAATAGCCAAAAACTAGTTGGCCTGCACCTTCTGAATTTTGCAAAATTTTCAAAATGGTTGATTGTTTAGTGTTATTTATGTATAAATAAACACAAAAAATACTAATTGCATGAATCTGAAATTTTCACCCATTACATCCCACCCCTATTCCCATGACCGAGATATACATGTGACCGCTTGTGAATTTGATATTCCCTGTATACTGTCCCCTTCGGAGGAAGACGCCATAGCCCACCATGAGGTAAATACCACATATGGGAAACACTCATTGCATGTTATAAACACATTACGCATTTTGAATTCTAAAGGCTATGGTTCGTTCGAAAAAAGAACAAAAACATTTTTTTTCACATCACAAACGCATCAAATATTTTAAATATTGTACTTGTATTTTATCTCTTAAAATCAATTACCCAAAGGAAGTCTTTAAATAAAGACGAAACGTTGATGAATATATACATTTTTTACATTTTATTTTTCATCGCGTTGGAATATTATTTCCATAATTTCCATAATATCCATAACATAATATAATTTCCATAACATATATATATATATATATATATATATATATATATATATATATATATATATTGCGTTAGCATGAAACATCGATGTCTCTAGGTATTTTAAAAATAATTAATATTTATTTATAAAAATATTATTGTTTATCAGCCCTCCCCCCTACAAAGGCTGGGCACTCTCTAGTAGCTTTAATAACAAGCAGTACAAATAGATATATGCAAGATCCGAGCGCCGCTTCGTAAGATCACTCTAACTGCCTGGTAAACAGTCGCCGATTCAGCTGTTTACATTTAAAGTTCCTATATATTTACTAACTAATTGGCGATGGCCTCATGGACTGCGAATCAAAGGCGATTTGTGATCGGGGTTCGCGCCTACCGACCGTTGAGAATTAGTTCCTAGACGGAAGATTGCGTTAGCATGAAACATCGAAACCTTCTTTAGGTATTTTAAAAATAATTAATATTTATTTATAAAAATATTATTATGTGTGTGTGTGTGTTATGCAATTATTTTTATTGGTGATTGCAGCGTTCGTTGTTTTTTTGCTTACTATTATTTCGATTGTCTCACTTCCTAAGTGATTAAGATGCAGAAAATTGCATTATTAGTTGCCCTTAACTTTATAGGACGTATTTTTCGTTTATATGTACGTATAAAATTAATAAATATATATATATTAACAAAAAATACGTCCTTTAAAGTTAAGGGCGACTAATAATGCAATTCTCTTAGGAAGTGAGACAATCGAAGTAGTAGTGAGAAAAACAACGAACGCTGCAATCACCAATAAAAATAATTACATAAAAATACATTAAATATTTAGGTGATAAAAATCGTACATATTTCCAGACGGAGCGTCTTGGCCCAGTGGTAAAGACGCTGGACTATAGACATCAATATCGAAGGTTCAATCCTTGTCTAAGTTAGCCATGCTGATGACGGCTGTGAGCCAGAAACACGTGTCCATGGATTACTTTTACGTACGTATAAAATTAATAATGTATATATATATATACATTATTAATTTTATATATATATATATATACAGTATTAATTTTATATATATATATATCATTAATTTTATACGTACATAAAAGTTATCTATATATATATATATATATATATATATATATATATATACGTACATAAAAGTAATCCATATATACATTTATTTTCGACACTTGATTTTGGGGGAAATGGTCGTATAATCAGTACCATTGGAGAGCCATGAATATTATAACTGTCCTGTTTTTAAATCTCCGAAACAGTTACATGGTAAACAGCTGATGATCCCCGTGTTAATATTAGACGCTTAAGGCCTCCTGTTTTTGTTTCACTCTTAGATAATTAACCCCCCCCCCCCCCCATTTTTTTATTTTTATTTTTTTTCACTTATATTTTTTCATTTATTAATTTTCCAACGAATGTTAAGTCTGCAATATCTTGGATTTAGTTAGTTGATCTGGGGATTTAAACTGCATTTTACATTTTTTTTTCTTTAATTACTCAGAGCTTCTTTAGACTATATATATATATATATATATATATATATATATATATATATATATATATATGTGTGTGTGTGTGTGTGTGTATTGACGGATTTTTTTATCGATTCATATGCATGTGGTATCTCTTCAATCGATCTTTTTCTGCTGTTCCAAATTTATCAATAAATCGATGAATCTTGTTGAAGTTACATATCTTCCATAAATACAGACGGTTTAAATAAATAAAAAAAAACATCTAGAATTCAGAATGTTGGTTGGTAGACACATTACGAATCGATGCAACCGTATCTTCTTAATAGATAACGCTCTGTTCGATATTTGTGTCGTTCCGTAATAACCCTCGCAGATTGCGAAAACGTTGTACCTTTTACAAGGCGGCGTAGAATTATCAATGCAGGTAACTAGAGTTCTAAAAATTGACAGACGCTAAACAAACCCCAAAATTGACAGGCATTCTGATAAAATAAATAAAAAATATCTATTTTTTCGTACGTATGTTTATATACGGCATAATCACGTTGACACACCGGTTCCAGTTAGATCACCCAAGTTAAGCGTCGTTGAGCCTGGCCAGTACTAAATGGGTGACCATTTGGGAATACCAGGCGCTGTATGTGGGTAAATAGCGTCGCCAACCCGCAGTGCCTAGTGTGGAAACTATGACAAAATCCCTGAATGGCAATCACCAATAATAAAGTGGTCGGAAACCAGGGAGGGGTTCCTCATCCAGGAGTGATAAAAAACCCTGATGATGATGATGATGATGACGATGAGGATGATGACGACGACGATGATGATGATGATGATGACGACGACGATGATGATGATGCTTAGGATGATGATGATGAGGATGATGCTTAGGATGATGATGATGATGATGATGCTTAGAATGATGATGATGATGATGATGAGGATGATGAGGATGATGAGGATGATGATGATCAGGATGATGATGAGGATGATGATGATGATGAGGATGATGATGATGATGATGAGGATGATGATGAGGATGATGCTTAGGATGATGATGATGGTGATGATGCTTATGATGAGGATGATGATGATTAGGATGAGGATGATGATGATGATGATGAGGATGATGATGAGGATGATGCTTAGGATGATGATGATGGTGATGATGCTTATGATGAGGATGATGATGAGGATGATGCTTAAGATGATACTTAGGATGATGATGAGGATGATGATGAGGAGGATAAGGTTGATGATAAGGATGATGATGATGATGGGGATGATGTTGAGCCTGGTCAGTACTAGATGGGTGACTAACTATTCGAAAATACCAGGTGTTGTATGTGGACACTTAGCTATGGGCAAATAGCGTCGCCAACCCGCAGTGCCTAGCGTGGCGACTATGGCAAAATCCCTGAATGACAATCACCAATAATAAAGTGGTCGGAAACCAGGGAGGGGTTCCTCCTCCACGAGTTATCAGAAATATGAGTGGTGTTGGTGATGCTTATTTACCTCCTCTCCAGGGGAGGTTAGACACAAGGTCAGGTGTGGAAAGCCAGTGCACTAGGATTAGTAATAAACTAACCCTTTCTCAAAAAGAAGGTAAAGCCTGGGAGGGTGGACCTCATGAGACTGAACAGAACCATACCTCAGCCCGACAGCAACAAAGTCACTCTCGGACAGATTGTCGTGGACGTGTCCCCGATTGGTAAGTCATATGATTTATTAGTTTTAACAGTAAATTATTCAGTTATAGCCGTGAACCAGTTGAAAGGTTTAGAAATACGGTTTAATATTTTAGACATTGCTGGCTTCCTCGAACCGGTTGGACTTGACAGAGGGGATGGCAAACGACCTGATGGCCTAACGGTGGGATGCGACTTGTATCGACACTTTTGCTCCCTCGTGAGTTATAGAATCGGCAACAAACCCTGAACATGCAGCAGCGTCAGCAGAGAGCCGCAAGCGGTCAAAATATGCCAATCTTCTTGACAGATTTGTATCTCAACCGATCGCCGTGGAGACGAGTGGGGTGATTGGATCTGCCACACGCGACTTCCTCGGCAACCTTGGTCTATTAATGACGTGTAACAATCACGAATTGTCTTGGCTTTACGAGCGCCTCTCTATCGCCATTATTCGTGGAAACGCCTTGAGTCTGCTCTCGGCCAGCCACGCTAGTTGGACATTCGAAGAAAACTATTGACTGTGATACGATTATATATAAAGAATCAGGATTTCTTGAAATTGAACAAAACAATGTCCAAGTGACGAATAAGGGATTTATTAATTATTTATAGTTTATATTTTCACCAAATTTAATATATATTTCTTTTATTTGACAAAATATTAAATAAATATATTTGTAATTGTAGCCAGAGATGAAATGTAGAATAACGAAGAATGATATCACCTTAAAACTAAGTAGTAATATTAATAAGTTTTAAAGGGTTGGCCCCCTGAGACTGAACAGAATCATACCTCAGCCAAACAGCAACAAAGTCACTGTATGACTGATTGCCGACGACGTATCCTCGACTGATAAGAACACACCTACTCAGCCTTTGCCACGTAAGTATTTTTTCGTACGTATGTCTCGTATTGTTGATTCAGAAACTACTGATCGCTCGTCTAGACGACCCAATTAAAAAGTTAGCGAACACATACGAGAAAATAGATAGGTTGACACTGATGCCATAACTGAATGATTCACCCATCACCTACTAAATTATCTAGCTATTTTTTTACGCCCGTTCTCACTCTATGTTGATTCAACCACTCTCTAATATTTCTGAATATCTCTTTGAGCATTTATAGAAAAGTGACTCTCTTTTTTCAGCGTTGACATCTAATTTACATAGAGTTTGTACACACCACATACACGTATGTAAATTAGATGGCAAAAGAATGAGTATCTTTACATCGATATTATTCATAAAGATTCTACAGAAGTAAAGATACTTAATATATATACGAATCCTTTAATTTGGAACCGCCTCAATATACACCTGAACCCCGAAGATCAGGTAGGAAAAGAAAATTTAATGAACCATTGATGGTAAACCCAAAAAGAAAAAGATATTGAAATCTGTGTGACTTCAAATCTTGGGAGGGGGGTGTTGTGGTGGCAACCACTCATTTGCATATACGAATAACGTTACACTATAAATGGCAAGCCTAGATTGGCCTTAGAGTGTGTTATCTAAATGCCACCGGAAGTGACGCCGAAGAGCGTACATGTCCTCCCACCAAGACTCTCTGACTCGACACCTTCATTTGTACATACTGTAACTATACCTTTTCTTTAATACACTTATTATTGCATTCTCCTTGTTGTTTGCGTCTTCATTGTATTCCTCACTAATTATTGTTCAACCTTGCAACCACAACACTTAATATTTTAGTTATACAAGAAGAATCTTTAAACAGATATGTCTAAGTTTCTTATGTAGTATAGCACTCTTACTTAGGGCATTACTCGTTTACTATTTAGTCCCGGAAAGGGCCGTGGCAGTTCACATTTAATACTCGTCATTTTTAAAGCATCATAAATCACATAGTTCATATCTTGTTTGCATACCTTTAGATTTCTCCCTCGCCGTGTACAGGGTCGCCGTCTCGATGTCGTCTAGTGGATGAATTCTTTCTGCTTTCCTTCCTGCCGTGAACCATGCCGTCCGTTGTCTGCAACAAAAGCGCCATGACGAACTCCGAAGACAAACAATCCTCTTAGCTTTCAATTCCTTTTATTACAAGCATTGTTATTTATCGGCCTGGGCCATTCACTACATCGAGAGAGAGAGAGAGAGTGAGAGAGAGAGAGAGAGAGCAAATCACTACTTAACAATTATTTTCTTAACCATTCATAGAGGGGGGAAAGGATATCTCTCCCTTGTATTTTCTTAAGGAAATATTTCCCTTAAATCAAATTGCTGACTACATCAAAATCATGTCTGATAGGTTCGCCTCCAAAACCCAGACTGACGAAACTCGCTTCTCACGTAGAACGAGTGACGTCACGGATCCATCTGTTTCCCACGCAAGGGCTTGTGACGTCACAGCCTCTCACAGGTGCATACTGACCCTTGATCTGGGATCTCATCACACGGTAACCATGTCACGTCTGTTAGCTCTGACTGTGAGAACAGGCCCTATTCTGCACTCGATTTCACCCGTACTACTCGTGCAAGTCCAACCAACGATTTCCAACAGATACGTCCATTCCCATAGGACCATTATCCAACAGTTACGAAAGCTGCAAAAAAGTACATAGAAGACATTGCCAAGGCTGCTGCATACAAGGTTGGCTCCCACTACTGCGCTAGTAAACTTCTCACACTATATCTCTACAAAGCCACCATCCGCCCATGAATGGAGTATTGTTTGCACATCTGGGCTTGTGCACCATCCACTAGTCTCTCCCTCTTAGAAAAGGTCCAAAAAAGACTCACTAATCTAATAGGTCCCTCACTATCCAACTAGCTCCAGTCCCTGTCCCATCACCGCAATGTTGCATCCTTGTGCTTTTTTTTACAAATACTTCAATGGATTGTGCTCCGATGAACTTGCTGCTCTGGTGCCCCCTCGACGTAAATACACTCGACCAACC
The DNA here is from genome assembly GCA_963556195.1 of Sepiola atlantica. Lineage (NCBI taxonomy): Eukaryota > Metazoa > Mollusca > Cephalopoda > Sepiida > Sepiolidae > Sepiola > Sepiola atlantica. Next base: position 8,451,442 of record OY744555.1, on the reverse strand, counting down.
CGACAAGCTGCTAAATCCCATCCATTCACTGTGGAGGTCCCTAGATACCGGAGAGCTTTCTACTCCAATAGCTTCTTTCCTAGTGCTGCCGACTTTTGGAACTCTCTCCTGTTCCCTGTTTCCCCGAATGTACCGATATGCAGAAATTTCAAAACTGATGTCAGCAAGCATCTCGCTGCACAGCTCCCAATTTAGAATGATTCCCTAAACTTTCACCCTAATTCTCGGTAGCCCCTTGCGTCTACAGTGGCAAGTTGCCTTGTTTGAGGTGAACTATGTTAAAAATAAAAAAAATTCGAATAAAATCAAAGTATAATAAATAATAGCTGCTGTGACCCAACGGGTCAAATATCATATGAGATTGTCCGTATCTGGTTAGGACCCGTTATTCGTATAACTTTGTTGAGTTATAGCAAGAAGAATTGAGAGAGAGACATAGTTTTGAAATGAAGGTTTATTGAGAGAGAAAAAGTAAGCATAGATGGGTAGATAGACAGACAGACAGACAGACAGACAGACACAAAGACAGACAGATAGACAGACAGATAGCGAGTATGGTCGTGTGCTACCATTAGCTGTTTTTGTCGTCCTTAAGATATTTTGTCAGCGACCGTCCGCGTCAACATCCAAACTTGGTCTCTTTTAAAATCTAACCATTCTTTCTCGCTTTCGTCCCACGTGACGTCACATCCGTGGACCCCTCTCTGCATATAATTCCGAGCCTTGGCCCCTCTGTTCTTACTTGTCAAATTTCATTCTGGTGTCATATCACTTCAGAACACACTCTATGACTCTCTCCGTTTCACAGACAGCAAGGTCGTTTGCAATCGCACTTATTTATTTTTATTGCTAAAATCTAGACTCGAAAAACAGACACACCCGTTATCCAAGCTAAGAATTGATCATATTTTTCCGCTACGTGTTATAATGGTGACAGTTATAGAAAGTTTCTATTAATTAGTGATATTATTTTAATATATATTAGCGGGGGTAACGCTGTGGTGTCCTGATTGTCTAACATGTGATTAATTAATCAAGGGAGGCGTGAGAGCGCTCTATCCCTTAATAGACTACCCGAATGGCCTATGCTGGAAATCTCATTTCTTTGATCAATCATAACTCTAAAACTAATAAACCTAATTAGTTAAAACTTTGCACAACATTTTTATTTGATAGGTTCTATAAGTGTGTAGAATTTCAGCATCATTAGTCAAGGCAACCCAGAGATTCAGACAGTTCAATCATGAAATCCATGTTATCTGTGTGTACGTACATACGTATGTGCCACCCTGTATCTCATCAACTATTTGTTGGATTCAGCTGATTTTTGGCAGAGATAGAGGTTCCATGGTCTAGTTGCTGGCATTTTAATTTCAGTTTACCATATACCTTAGTTTTCCAGAAAATTCCAAAAAACCTTTAAAATGACCAGTATTCATACACTTTATTCTATATCTTATCGACCATTTGATGGATTCAGCTGATTTCTGGCAAATATAGAGGTTCTAGTGTCTAGTTGATGGCATTTTAATTTCAGTTTACCATATACCTTGATTAGTCAAACTACCAACTATATCAGTTATGAGAAGGCATTGTATTGAGGCATAGCTTTTACAAAAGTAGTGATATTCCATGAAAAATGCCAGTATACTGAAATCATATGCCCTTAATGGGGTTAAGATGAAAATTCATATACACTAAATGTACAAAAGCAAGGCAATTCCCAAATGTTTACACTTTTATTGTCATTAAGGGTATGCGAGCACAACAGGGCTATGTATTTTACTGGTAGGAATTTTTCTTCAGCGCACCTCACACACTTCATCCACTCATGCATAGAGATTTATACTGTAGTGATTGTGATAATGAAATTGTTTGGTTGATATGTAGTCATACCCTTAATGACCATAAAAGTGTAAAAATTTGGGAATTTCCTTGCTTTTGTACATTTAGTGTATATGAATATTCATCTTAACCTTATTAAGGGCATATGATTTCAGTATACTGGCATTTTTCATGGAATGTCACTACTTTTGTAAAGGCTATGCCTCAATACAATGGTCATTTTTAAGGTTTTTTGGAATTTTCTGGAAAACTGAAATTAAAATGCCATCAACTAGACCCTAGAACCCCTATCTCTGCCAAAAATCAGCTGAATCCATCTTTACCCTATTAAGGGCATATGATTTCAGTATACTGGCATTTTTCATGGAATGGACCATAGAATTTGTTTTGAATCGGATAAATCAATTTTATTGTGAAACAAGTCTACGTTTCTTCCGTCAAACGATCAGAATCGGTGATTTATTTGAAAGTAAATCATTCGGATATCGATCTGCAAGAACGTTTCTTTTCGGTCTGTCCGGATGTTGGCACGGATGCCTCGGATCAAACGGTTCATACCTACATACGGTTTTATTTTTTTTTTATTCTTTGCTTTGCAAGATTTGTTCATATCCTTATTTTGTGTCGTTTTATTGCTGTGTTATTATCCGCACACAAATTCGTTGTTTGTCTTTATTTTTGTGTACGTATCCTCATATATGTTTCGGCTTTTCTTATTTGTGTGGCAAAAGTGTGTCCAATTTGTTTTCAACTTCAGTGCAAACTCTCAGAAACACTGGGACTAACACTTGATATCCGAGTGTACCACCAAATGTCTCCTTTATCTCTCAAACGTGGAAATCAGGACAAGAATTCATCTAGTCTGGTGGAGTATCACACTAAGTGCTGTTATTTCAGGTGGAATTAGTAAAGAAGTGAAGCACATTAATTTTCCTCTCTCCCCAATTGACCAGTTTACTATGTGATATAGCATATCTTTCTTGTGGTCTCTTGGTCTTACCGGAAATCAGGACAAGAATTCATCTAGTCTGGTGGAGTATCACACTAAGTGCTGTTATTTCAGGTAACATAACTAGTAGAAAGTGCACCATTGCTCGTATGAACCAATTGTCTTATTTGTGCTTCGAATACTATGTTATTTTGAATATTTGGTCAGGGTTTACTTGTAGGAAAAGTATCCTCGTGTCAAGTTGTCTTGACAAACCCTTGTACAGACAGACCAGAGACACTCGAACATGGTGTCTAGCAGATAATTCAAACTTCCTGTCTCGGTGTATGAGGGTGGGTGTGATGTGTACATGCGTTGGCGGTGAAGTTGTTTGGTAAAAAGGATTGAGTTAAAATTTGAAAAAGAAATGGGAATCCGGACTAAATATTGACTCCTTATTTTCTGCTGACAGTTGAGGGCATACACATGGCTAGATTCCGTTTGGTTTAGTTGTTGTGAAATTCAGAATATAGGATTAAAACGATCTTTCAAAAAACGAATTTGATCCGAAAGTATGAGGTTACAACTGTGCCACAATTTGAAAGGGCTGGGTATAGGAGGAATTTAATTTCTTTGTTTGCGGATGTCACTGACGTTTATGGTTTACATATTTCTCAATTTTGGGAATATTTATTGATTGTTAAAATCATAAAAAATAAAAATTAATCTAAATGTTAACTTCAAAATGTAACGTTCTGTCCCCCCCCTTTACATAAGAGTAAATTAAAATAAATATAGCTAACATTTAGACCACTTAAGCCTAGCAGATATGTTCCAAAATTTATAATGATCC
>OY744555.1:8440316-8445316 GCA_963556195.1 Sepiola atlantica | reverse complement strand
CTAAAAAAATGATTTTTTTCTGTTATTAGTGAAAATATAACAAGCAAAGAAATAAGGAAAAACCTAACACTATTTTAATGAAGCTTAATATAGAGAGTCAAATTGCTCCATATAAGACCCCTTAGACAAAAATGCTGGTCTCAATTTCTGACTCAAAACTTTGGCTGTAATGTGTTGATGCCTTGCTTCAAAACCATATACAGTTTGTGAAGCTTCTGTTATTAACTTAACTGCCCGTTCCACACCCTGAGAATGTGAGGGCAAATCTGGCAAGTCAAGCTTGGTTCCATTCATCAACGATTCTCGAAGTTCAGATTCAGTAAAATCTTCCGTCATTGGTGGTTCAAAAATGCCGCATAATTTTAAATCTATTAATTGTGTCCAATGTGTGGCATTAAAATTAATAGGTAGTATTCTTTTTAATCTTTTTCTGGTTGACTCCTCACTCCTGAAAGAACAAATTAATTAATTGAATTATTAAAAAATTCCAATCTGTACTGCTTTAATAATTATGGTGAAATTAGATAAAATCTTTAAAAATCATTCTATAAATTGGAATAAATAATTGAGTCAGAGATATATGAATAAATATTACTTACCTAATGGCCAAAATTCTTTTTAAAGCTTCTTCTCTTACTTCAATCTCCTCAGATTTAACCATGGAATATAGAAAGTTTTCAGGCAGTAAACAAAATGTATTACCTTGTATATTTCTAAATGTGATATCTTGGATTTCCTGAGGCTTCTCCTTAATCCTCTGGGTCATATTAAAAATGTGCACTTACTGATTGTGGAATTTACTATTTCTTTTAATTTCAAACCAAAAAGTGGCATACACATTTACAATAAAATTTACTACATAGTGTAGTTTTGTTGTGTGCCTTTGTGGGTATGCACCACGAGTCCATAAACACATAAGCCTGATGGCCAAAGTTAACCATCTTGCTTGGTTTAAAGGACCAATTTTCCAGGAGGCATATCTAGAGTCAACCTTACCTCTAGAAATACCTACTGTGTATTCATAAAGGAGTCTTTGGTCAGAACTAAGATCATGTATTTCATCAATTTTAAAAATTGACTCTAGAGGATTGCTAATAGTGGAAAATGATATTTGGGGTAAATCATATCAATCATTTGAGCATAATTTCCCCACAGGGCTACTGAATGTTGTAGGGCCCTTTGCGCAACCATCTATGTTTTTAAAAAGGGCTCTGAAAGGTAGTTCATTATGATGCAAAGAGCAACCAATTGTGTGAAGAGTTTTAAAAAGTTTTTTTTCTAAAATTGCAACCATTCCACCATCGCAACTTGTGTTGGTATTAGTGTTGTCAACAAGTATAGCCTTGATACTGTTCTCACTGTGGAATTCATGCAAAACATCCACCACTTGATCTGCATGAACAGCACCTGTTGCACCACTATTCGGAAGAACTCTATGTGTCAGATATTTACTTTCACATGGTGTTTCTTTTGTAAAAGTTAAATGGTGTTCTGGTCCCTTAGTTTTTTTCATAATTCTCTGTCTATTTTCATCCACAATTTCCTTATACATCAATGTGTCCTTATCCATTCTCTCATCAACTTCAATACATATATTTTAGGTGGGGTAAAAACTCCTGGCTGAAATAGTTTTATTTATCTACCTCCAACAAGGTAAGTTGTGACACAAGGTCAGGAAAGTGGGATTAGATAACCCTGCGCTATAGAGGTGAGCACTCTGGCCATTAAAAAATTGACTGGGCAGCCCCGTCGGCATTCCCCTGTAGGGGCGCCTCAGACAGTTAGCAATAAACTTACTCCTCCCCAAAGAGGAAAGGCAAAGCCTGGGAGGATGCACCTCCTAGAATTGCACAGGACGGACAAGCCCCAATAGACGGGCGTAAATCCAGACCCAAAGGCCCGGACGATACCGGTTTATTTGGTGGGGTAAAAACCCCTGGCTGAACTAGATTTTATTTATCTACCCCCAACAAGGTAAGATTGACAAAAGGTCAGGAAAGTGGGATGAGAAAGCCAGTGCTCGAGAGGTGAGCACTCTGGCCATTTAAAAATTGCCTGGGCAGCTTCGTCGGCATTCCCCGGTAGGGCCGCCTCAGACAGTAAGCAATAAACTTACTCCTCCCCAAAGAGGGAAGGCAAAGCCTGGGAGGATGCACCTCCTAGAACTGCACAGGACGGACAAGCCCCAATAGACGGGCGTGAATCCAGACCCAAAGGCCCGGACGATACCGGTTTATTTGGTGGGGTAAAACCCCCTGGCTGAACTAGTTTTTATTTATCTAACTCCCACAAGGTAAGGTGTGACAAAAGGTCGGGAAAGTGGGATTAGATAAGCCAGCGCTCGACAATTCAATATATATGTGTGATAATTAAACAGACAATCAACACGGGAAGTCAAATTCGCCCGATGAATTTTCAACCGGTGAATACCATAAAAAATATCCAATAAATAAAACGCCTATGTAAACAAATAATTATTTATATATAACATTAAATATCATAGTGTTTTATTCCTTTTTAATTTGAATATGTACATTTAATTTCTTAAGAAAAATAATAATAAACTTTAAAATATTTATTATTAAGTAATGTATTACTTTTTTTTGTTAAAACCCGGGTTTAATTTAAGGCGACACATCTGCCGGTGAAATCTCGGCAGTGAGAAAAAATCTCGATTTATTTGATCTTAAAGTTGCAATGCTCAAATAAATACAAAATTTTGAAGAAAAATATTTCTTGTGGTAACTTTTGACATTATTTGGCAACTTTCTTCGAGTGCGATAATTTACAGTTTCAAAATCGACCTCCCCTAATATATATATATATATATATATTTATTTACTCCTCTGCAGGAGTTAGGCACAAGGCCAGTTTTATCTTACTCCCACAAGTAAGATGTGACCACAGCTTGAGTCGAGTAAGTGGGGTTAAAAGCCAGCGCTCGAGAGGTGAGCACTCTGGCCATTTAAAAATTGCCTGGACAGCCCCGTCGGCATTCCCCGGTAGGGGCGCCTCAAGCAGTAAGCAATAAACTTACTCCTCCCCAAAGAGGGGAGGCGAAGCCTGGGAGGGTGGACCTCCTAGAACTGCACAGGACAAACCCACAGACAGGTGGAATCAAGTCCCGAAGGACAAGACGACACCCGTCTATAGGGGTGCAGTATCCATCGGAACAGATACTACACTTACTTCCTAGCGTGTGCCAGGTAAATATATTAGAAAGGGTATTTAAACATATTTGTAAACCATTGTTTCGTAATAGCATTATATTTTTAAAAAACCATAACAATGTGTAGTGTTAAAATAAATAAAATTTATTTTTATCTTAGCTTTCGAGAATTATAATTCTCTTTGTCAAAGCAGTGTTTTTCTTTTTCTTCTTTTTTTTCATCGTCCGATGGTAATGGACTTTGGGGTCAGAAAATCACGTTATGTCTGCAGGCGAGGTTGCGCCCATTTGAATTAGAATAAGTATTAAGACATATCTTTTAAACCATTGTTTCGTAATAGTATTATATATATATATATATATATATATATATATATATATATATATATATATATATATATATATATTAGGCGGATATAGACGAATGGAGTGACGTCTTAAATTTGGAAGCAATTACGTACAGTTTTCTTTCGTTTGCTCAGTTCCGTTTGAAAGCTTTTTCTAAGAAGCAGTCACACCAGCCGACCTACCCGTCTCTAAGTGTGGCTTCTGCTACTCGACTTAGCCTTTTGGCTAAGATCAAAGTGTAGTATATGTTCCGATGGATACTGCACCGCATAGACTGGTATTGTCTTGGCCTTCGGGGCTTGATTTACGCCGGTCAATGGGTCTGTCCTGTGCAGTTCTGGGAGGTCCACCTTCCCAGGCTTTGCCTCCCCTCTTTGGGGAGGAGTAAGTTTATTGCTTACTGCCTGAGGCGCCTTTACCTGGGAATGCCAACGAGGCTGCCCAGGCAATTTTTAAACCCCACTTTCCCGACCCGACCTTGGGTCACATCTTACTTGTGGGAGTAAGATAAAAACTGGCCTTGTGCCTAACTCCTGTAGAGGAGTAAATCAATACCCGTCTCTAAGTGTAATTTGAATTTGAATTATTCACATTATTAATATATATGGGAAACAAAATTAAGGATATTAGTTCTAATATCAGCTGAAAAGTTAGCTCTTCCTTGCAACATTGAACACCACGAAATTAGCCTGATGATTTCTCCCAAGAATGTAACATAAACGTCCCTGTGTAGCTTACTTTCCATAAATATATTTTTCATACTACCATTAAGTTCTACGCACGTATATTATTTTATAATGTACATGAAATAGTAATACATAAATATATATATATATATATATATATATATATATATATATATATATATATATATATATATATATATATATATATATATATATATATATATATATAAGCCCTTTAAGAAATTAAAGTTGAGCACTCTCGGGGATGTTAAAAATAGACTGTCAAAAAGCTCTAATGCAAAGTTCCGAATACGTCCGTAGAACACTCTCGACTAGTCTTCTATCTGTGCCCGCTTCTAGGTACATATAGATCTTAATTTGCCTTCATTACGTGATAGTTTCCGTTGGCCGAGTGGATATGGCAACTGCTTGCAGATTCTAGGCTGACTCTGTGAATCAGATTCGCGCCTCCCGACCGTCTGAAATTGTTATTTTCCTGTACTGATGAGAGCAATAAGCTTGAAACGCTAGCGTCTGTAGGTATTAATATATATATATATATATATATATATATATATATATATATTTATATATATTTATATATATTGATATATTGATTTTAATAATAATGGCGAGGTAGCCATAATTACCAACGGCGGAGAGGCCTATAATACTAAAGCGATAAAGAATAAAGAATAAATTAGTCATTCCTTACTCTAGTAAAACGGTTAAATTTTTTAAAAATGTGAATGGTGGAGAAAAAAGAAAAAAAAAAGATGGTGGTGAAATCGAGACGT
>OY744555.1:8425316-8432816 GCA_963556195.1 Sepiola atlantica | reverse complement strand
AGTAGGGTAGGAAAAATAAAAATAAAAAAGGGGAGGGAGAAAGGGAGAGGGGCTGTTGTTTTTGTTTTTGGTTTTGTAGAACATAATTAAGTTTTACAAAAAAAAAAAAAAAAAAAAAAAACGTCAATGTAGGTGAATTTCGTCTCAGGGAGCCACAGGGCAGCCTGATCTGGTATCACCAGGGTTTAATTAGTGTCTAATAACTATGAGTCAATTTCAATGTAAATCTGAAATATTTGAATCTTCACATGGAAATCTGTGCCCATAGTATGCTTCCCTAAAATGTCTTTCAGCTGAAATTTGGGGATTATTTATTATTTGATGTCTAATACAAAAATCGAAGGTATCTGAATTTTCACAAAAAATCTTTGATCACATTTTTACCCCCTTTGATAAAACTAAATTTAACTAAATTATAACTTACATTTTCACCCGTTACACGTAGCAACCCTAACCCTAACCCTAACAAATTAAAATACTTAATGGTTTTATTGTATAGTCTAGATTTATCTCTGGAAACCAAAAGTGCGTAATCTCAATCGGATACATTTGAAGTTTTAAGGATTTTATGGCCCCATAGACTCCTTAGGAGAAACAATTCCATTCTCTTACCCGGTAAATTTTACATAAGAATACATCTTTAGATTTTATGTAGATTCTCTAACCTTTCTTTCTATAGGGAACACACAGAGAGCATACATACACACAGACATTGAACTTTATATATATAGAGAGTTATTCTATGTTAACTCTTAGTAATACGGGCCGAAGTATTCTTCCGCACGAATAAGCTTTAAAGATGGCGGTGAGTGACATTTTCAAACTGTTAACGCTCTGCGCTATTATTTTCTAGCTTGCCTAAAGCAACACAATTATCCGACGTTGAGTAGGAGAGATTTGAATGCACTGTCATATGAAGGGGGAATAACTTGGAGATTGTGAAAAGAACTTGGCCAATCAGTATTCTAGTGGATAATACATTAAGAGATCTCAATGATTTCGAAAGAGAAGAGCGCGGCGAAAGGACACTTCAAAACGAGATGAAAAGCGTGTAACCAGCGTCGGTAAAACATCACAATGTGCTTTGGTTTCACAGCCGAAGAAAAAGATGAAAGTCGGCAAATCCATAACGGGGGAAAACGTGGCCTGGACAAGCAACTGGACCGTCGCCATTGTGTTCGTTCTCAGAAAATCGCTCGACTGCATCTAACCGTGGTATGATGAATTGTCATCGCGTTATGTATCGGTTGAGCAAGACTCGACTGGACTGAATATTTAATGTTCAAGGAAAAATCCAATGACACACGCATGAACTTATGAAATATGAGATCGCAACGGTTAGGGTTAGGGTAAGGGTTAGGGGTAGGGTTACATCTGTATAACCTTATGAAATACTAGATCGCAACGATTAGGGTTAGGGTTAGGGTTAGGGTTAGGGTTAAGGTTAAGGTTTCGGTAACATCTGTATGACCTTATGAAATACGAGATCGCAACAATTAGGGTTAGGGTTAGGGTTAAGGTTTCGGTAACATTTGTATGACTTTATGAAATACGAAATTGCAACGATTAGGGTTAGGGTTAGGGTTAGGGTGAAGGTAACATCTGTATGACCTTATGAAATACGAGATCGCAACGATTAGGGTTAGGGCAACATTTGTATGACCTTATGAAATACGAGATCGCAACAGTTAGGGTTAGGTTTCAGGTTAGGGTTAGGGTTACGGTTAGGGTTAGTGTGAAGGTAACATTTGTATGACCTTATGAAATACGAGATCGCAACGGTTAAGGTTAGGGCAACATTTGTATGACCTTATGAAATACGAGATCGCAACGGTTAAGGTTAGGGCAACATTTGTATGACCTTATGAAATACGAGATCGCAACGGTTAAGGTTAGGGCAACATTTGTATGACCTTATGAAATACGAGATCGCAACGGTTAAGGTTAGGGCAACATTTGTATGACCTTATGAAATACGAGATCGCAACGGTTAAGGTTAGGGCAACATTTGTATGACCTTATGAAATACGAGATCGCAACGGTTAAGGTTAGGGCAACATTTGTATGACCTTATGAAATACGAGATCGCAACGGTTAAGGTTAGGGCAACATTTGTATGACCTTATGAAATACGAGATCGCAACGGTTAAGGTTAGGGCAACATTTGTATGACCTTAGGAAATACGAGATCGCAACGGTTAAGGTTAGGGCAACATTTGTATGACCTTATGAAATACGAGATCGCAACGGTTAAGGTTAGGGCAACATTTGTATGACCTTATGAAATACGAGATCGCAACGGTTAAGGTTAGGGCAACATTTGTATGACCTTATGAAATACGAGATCGCAACGGTTAAGGTTAGGGCAACATTTGTATGACCTTATGAAATACGAGATCGCAACGGTTAAGGTTAGGGCAACATTTGTATGACCTTATGAAATACGAGATCGCAACGGTTAAGGTTAGGGCAACATTTGTATGACCTTATGAAATACGAGATCGCAACGGTTAAGGTTAGGGCAACATTTGTATGACCTTATGAAATACGAGATCGCAACGGTTAAGGTTAGGGCAACATTTGTATGACCTTATGAAATACGAGATCGCAACGGTTAAGGTTAGGGCAACATTTGTATGACCTTATGAAATACGAGATCGCAACGGTTAAGGTTAGGGCAACATTTGTATGACCTTATGAAATACGAGATCGCAACGGTTAAGGTTAGGGCAACATTTGTATGACCTTATGAAATACGAGATCGCAACGGTTAAGGTTAGGGCAACATTTGTATGACCTTATGAAATACGAGATCGCAACGGTTAAGGTTAGGGCAACATTTGTATGACCTTATGAAATACGAGATCGCAACGGTTAAGGTTAGGGCAACATTTGTATGACCTTATGAAATACGAGATCGCAACGGTTAAGGTTAGGGCAACATTTGTATGACCTAAGGAAATACGAGATCGCAACGGTTAAGGTTAGGGCAACATTTGTATGACCTTATGAAATACGAGATCGCAACGGTTAAGGTTAGGGCAACATTTGTATGACCTTATGAAATACGAGATCGCAACGGTTAAGGTTAGGGCAACATTTGTATGACCTTATGAAATACGAGATCGCAACGGTTAAGGTTAGGGCAACATTTGTATGACCTTATGAAATACGAGATCGCAACGGTTAAGGTTAGGGCAACATTTGTATGACCTTATGAAATACGAGATCGCAACGGTTAAGGTTAGGGCAACATTTGTATGACCTTATGAAATACGAGATCGCAACGGTTAAGGTTAGGGCAACATTTGTATGACCTTATGAAATACGAGATCGCAACGGTTAAGGTTAGGGCAACATTTGTATGACCTTATGAAATACGAGATCGCAACGGTTAAGGTTAGGGCAACATTTGTATGACCTTATGAAATACGAGATCGCAACGGTTAAGGTTAGGGCAACATTTGTATGACCTTATGAAATACGAGATCGCAACGGTTAAGGTTAGGGCAACATTTGTATGACCTTATGAAATACGAGATCGCAACGGTTAAGGTTAGGGCAACATTTGTATGACCTTATGAAATACGAGATCGCAACGGTTAAGGTTAGGGCAACATTTGTATGACCTTATGAAATACGAGATCGCAACGGTTAAGGTTAGGGCAACATTTGTATGACCTTATGAAATACGAGATCGCAACGGTTAAGGTTAGGGCAACATTTGTATGACCTTATGAAATACGAGATCGCAACGGTTAAGGGTAGGGCAACATTTGTATGACCTTATGAAATACGAGATCGCAACGGTTAAGGTTAGGGCAACATTTGTATGACCTTATGAAATACGAGATCGCAATGGTTTAGGTTAGGGCAACATTTGTATGACCTTATGAAATACGAGATCGCAACGGTTAAGGTTAGGGCAACATTTGTATGACCTTATGAAATACGAGATCGCAACGGTTAAGGTTAGGGCAACATTTGTATGACCTTATGAAATACGAGATCGCAACGGTTAAGGTTAGGGCAACATTTGTATGACCTTATGAAATACGAGATCGAAACGGTTAAGGTTAGGGCCACATTTATATGACCTTATGAAATACGAGATCGCAACGGTTAAGGTTAGGGCAACATTTGTATGACCTTATGAAATACGAGATCGCAACGGTTAAGGTTAGGGCAACATTTGTATGACCTTATGAAATACGAGATCGCAACGGTTAAGGTTAGGGCAACATTTGTATGACCTTATGAAATACGAGATCGCAACGGTTAAGGTTAGGGCAACATTTGTATGACCTTATGAAATACGAGATCGCAACGGTTAAGGTTAGGGCAACATTTGTATGACCTTATGAAATACGAGATCGCAACGGTTAAGGTTAGGGCAACATTTGTATGACCTTATGAAATACGAGATCGCAACGGTTAAGGTTAGGGCAACATTTGTATGACCTTATGAAATACGAGATCGCAACGGTTAAGGTTAGGGCAACATTTGTATGACCTTATGAAATACGAGATCGCAACGGTTAAGGTTAGGGCAACATTTGTATGACCTTATGAAATACGAGATCGCAACGGTTAAGGTTAGGGCAACATTTGTATGACCTTATGAAATACGAGATCGCAACGGTTAAGGTTAGGGTTACATCGGTATGACCTTATGAAATACGAGATTGCAACGGTTAAGGTTAGGGCAACATTTGTATGACCTTATGAAATACGAGATCGCAACGGTTAAGGTTAGGGCAACATTTGTATGACCTTATGAAATACGAGATCGCAACGGTTAAGGTTAGGGCAACATTTGTATGACCTTATGAAATACGAGATCGCAACGGTTAAGGTTAGGGCAACATTTGTATGACCTTATGAAATACGAGATCGCAACGGTTAAGGTTAGGGCAACATTTGTATGACCTTATGAAATACGAGATCGCAACGGTTAAGGTTAGGGCAACATTTGTATGACCTTATGAAATACGAGATCGCAACGGTTAAGGTTAGGGCAACATTTGTATGACCTTATGAAATACGAGATCGCAACGGTTAAGGTTAGGGCAACATTTGTATGACCTTATGAAATACGAGATCGCAACGGTTAAGGTTAGGGCAACATTTGTATGACCTTATGAAATACGAGATCGCAACGGTTAAGGTTAGGGCAACATTTGTATGACCTTATGAAATACGAGATCGCAACGGTTAAGGTTAGGGCAACATTTGTATGACCTTATGAAATACGAGATCGCAACGGTTAAGGTTAGGGCAACATTTGTATGACCTTATGAAATACGAGATCGCAACAGTTAGGGTTAGGTTTCAGGTTAGGGTTAAGGTTAGGGTTAGGGTTACATCTGTATGACCTTATGAAATACGAGATCACAACGAGAGAGCGGCCGTTTTCTGATCACAGCAGCCATGACAATTACTTGGACACTTCTATCTTTTTCTTCTTATTCATTTAACGTCACTTTTCCCTTGTTCAAGGGTTATACGTTTTCTGATATTACGTAGTCTTACTCTCGACTTCTTACGGTCTAGCGAGTCAGCTGTCTACAAACCAAAGTCGTTGTGGTCTTGACCAATCACTTGCTTCCAAGGTTTCCTTGGCCGGTCAACCTTCCTGCGATTTAAGACATTCCTGCTTTAGTAACGGTTTATCCAGGAGGATGAACGTCCCACATGACCATATCAACGAAATCTATTCTTGCTTAGGATAACTTCAATGCTTGGCAAGTGTAGTGCTTTCAGCAAATCCTCTGACCTGATGTGTTGGGTTTGGTCAGATTTCACATTGCAGATTCATCTGATCACGGAACTTTTTTTTTGTATAATTTTTAAACAAATTTCAAAGTCTGAATTACTTACGGTTGATTGGGTTAGAAGTTTAAATAATGGTAATTCATAATTCAGTTTTTTGCAGTATTTGATCGTGAATTATTATTTTCTTTAAATTTATATTGAATAAAGATCAGTTTCAGGATAAATCGAATCGTGTTCCTTTCTTTTCTTTTTTTTACATGCAATTTTTAAAGTTTTCTAATGCTTTGTTTTAAATATTTACAATATCGTATGGTCAACATGTTTTGATATTTTGGATAACTTTAGTAAAGGTGTTTTTTGTTTACAAGAAATAATACATTTGCACCAAGCTTTATAATAAAGTAATGGGTTTATTACATTCCGTGATAATTAATTAATAAATACTGAAAATTTCATTAAAATTGGTTGATTTCCTGAATTTTGATGGATTATTTAGTGAATAGTTTCACAAACTTATTTAAAATAATTCAAATACAAAATAAAATCCACCAGAATGCATTTCTTTTCTTCGTAATCAAATCAGACAAACAAAGTATAAAGTGGTCAACAAATGAAATCAGTAGGTTTCTGGATATTTACAGAAAGTGTATATATATATATATATATATATATATATATATATATATATATATATATATATATATATATATAGTCTCGGAAGTTTCTCAACCATTAAAACTATATTTAAAAAAAAAAAAAACTTTAAAAAAAAAAACTTTAAAAAAAAGCAAAAAAACTTATAGTCCCAAGTCTTTCAGTGGAAAATCACTCATGTAAGTCAATTTATTTTTTACAGTTATTATATTAGTTTGTTTCTAACACTATTTTAAGGGATCATCAGTTATTTACCATGAAAAACTGTTTCGGGAATTTAATATATATATATATATATATATATATATATATATATATATATATACCGTATTTCTTAATTGGGAGAGTTTCCCAGCAGAGTGCTCAATTATTAATGCAAAAGTAAAATTAACTAGATAATTAATAAGAGCGTGATATTTATTAATATTAAACAAAAAGTTACAACAACATCCGGACCAAGGTTTCAGATCCGAGAAAATCGGACCTTCATCAGCGGAGTCGTACAGCTTAATGAGTGAGAAAAACCTTGTTCTCACTCATTAAGCTATACGACTCCGCTGATGAAATTTGAAGGTCCGATTTTCTCGGATCTGAAACCTTGGTCCGGATGTTGTTGTAACTTTTTGTTTTATCGGCGGACAATTTACCATCCGGACAAACCCAATATCTTTTTACTCGAACTTTTTTTTTCTCACCCATCTTTTTCTGAATATTTTTTCATATTTTTTCAAATGTTGAACTTTGGCTTTTCTATTGCCAACTTATCTATCTGTATAATTCCTCTGATGATAATATCTCGATCTTTGAAAAGCCTTGGCTTAAGGAAAGAACAATAAACATAATTTTATTACAAAATATACCCTGTTTTGAACATTTGAAGTTTGAAATAAATTTGGACATTCGTGCATGTTTATCACTCTTCGTCCATTAACTATATATATATATATATATATATATATATATATATATATATATATATATATATATATAGCATAATATGAAATGAAATAATAAAATAAGGTGCGAATCAAATTTTATTAGAATTCAAAATTCAGGCAAAGTATCTCAACG
>OY744555.1:8417816-8422816 GCA_963556195.1 Sepiola atlantica | reverse complement strand
AACTCTAACCTTTACCCAACACAACTTACCCAACCCTAACCCAACACAACTAACCCTAACCATAACCCAACACAACTCCTAATAATTGTGTTTATCGTATACCTTATGCCATTTGCTCTCTCTGCCATATTTTACATTTCCTCTAATATTAGCAATAGGTCTCTCTCTCTCTCTTTAAGTAATATTACAGCACGATTGGAATTGCAGGGTCACTAAAAATGACCACCGACTAAGCGTTCCTGTAAATCTACCATTACTTCAGGAATGTATAACGTCTCGTTCCCACAGTGAAAATCTGCAGGGATAATATAAGGCTTTAGTTTTCCCGCCAGTTGATCACACGGAATCAGAAAACCGTTAAGCGTTTTTTTCTTTTTCTTTTCACTTTCAATCACAACCTGCAATTTCGGTTCGGACCATTTTGCTATACGAACGAACCCTGTCATTTAACACAATTGCCGGTGAACATGTGTTGCGCCATTGTTATACAATCTCTTGTGTCCCCGCTGAGGGAGGAGCACGAATCTTGTAATCGATACTAACTCGGACTACAGAATCGGCAAGTCGAGTACAAATCTATCGCATTCACTTACATTGTTATATAATTGAGAAAAGTATAGGGTGACCCCCCTCACCAAAATACCATAATGAAATCGTGAATAGAATATACTCACCTTTCTGCAATCCAACCATATTTGGTACACATAAACTTCAATCTATGCCTGACTTTTCCACCAAGTTTTAGATATGAATCTCCAACAGTTTTCGTTTCATCGTTATTCATTGATATGCGGGGGCACTTTGGTGCGCGTCTCGTCAGTAAGAGGTATGATCCGGAATAGACTTCACACTTACCGGAACTTACCCCCCAAGATATTATTCGATGGGGTTATCCATCGAAACAATTTGCAGACTATTTCTTAACTTAAATCAGGATTGTGCCGTAGGGAGGAATGTTTTAGGTGCCATTCTGTGTTATATTAGGCGTTATTAATATTTGATTGAGTCAATGAGTGCATTTTAAGAACAAAGATGGATGAATAAAAATGGAATGTCATTATTAACAAGATATATTAAGAAGATATCAAAGAAAGAAAGAGAATATGAGTCCAAACTGAGAGCCAAATAGAATGTTTGGTTCGTTGGTTTGTGGCAGTCATTTTAAGCCGAAATCTTGTGCACGTTTTGCATGCATTATTTGGAGCAACACGAACTTATGTTATTAACAATTGAAAAAAAGCAATCAGCTATTTCTCTTCGTTAAAATCTTGAAAACATGCTACGTAATCTCATCAAAAGTTTTCGAAATTATATTAGAGAGGTTTTCTATTTTTTGAAACACTTTATAACTCACAAGAAAAGTAAATAATTAATATTCATTTTTTTTTTTTTAATTACGGGACATCAACTGTGGCACTAAATTAAATTTGATTTATTAAATTTGTCCGAAAACACAACAAGCTTGTCGAGAAGGGTGGGGGATTACACGGGACAGGATACAGTGGGCTAGCGCCTGTTTAATTTCGGCTTGAATTGCTCCGTTGTTGACGCACTTACAAAATCCAGAAGTCAATTCCAAGGTCAAGACACATTGATGGAAACAGCGGTTCTCTTCCGGTTCAATCGATAATCCGGTGAAATAGTTTCTGGTAATGCACGTGGATACCTCTTTCTGGTGCAGGAGTGAATGTTAGGTCCCGAGGGCGATTATAATGATTATTGAAGAGAATATAGACCAAAGTAAGATCACCGCGTTATCGTCGGCGCTCAAGAGGGAAAGGGTTAAGCTTCTCAAGTCGACTTTCATAGGGTTAAGGTTAGGGTAAGGGTTTAGGGGTAGGGTTTAGGGTTAGGGTTTAGGGTTAGGCTTAGGGCTAGGGTTAGGGTTTAGGGTTAGGGTTTAGAGTTAGGGTTAGGGTTTAAGTTTAGAGTTTAGGGTTAGGGTTAGGGTTAAGATATAGAGTTAGGATTAGGGATAGGGTTAGGATTTAGGGTTTAAGGTTTAGGGTTAAGGGTTACAGTTTAGGGTTAGGGTTAGGGTTTAGGGTTTAGGGTTAGGGTTTAGGGGTAGGGTTGGGGTTAGGGTTAGGGTTTAGGGTTTAGGGTTAGGGTATGGGTTTAGTGTTAGGGTTAGGGTTAGAGTTAGAGTGAGGGTTTGGGGTTTAGGGGTAGGGTTTATGGTTAGGGTTAGGATTAGGGTTAGGGCTAGGGCTAGGGTTAGGGTTTAGGGTTAGGGTTAGGGTTTAGGGTTTAGGGTTTAGGGTTAGGGCTAGGGTTAGGGTTAGGGTTAGAGTTTAGGGTTTAGGGTTTAGGTTAGGGTTAGGTTTAGGGTTGGGGGAAGGGTTAGGGTAAGGGTTTAGGGTTAGGGTTAAGGTTAGGATTTAGTGTTAGGGTTAGGGTTAGAGTTAGGGTTTGGGGTTTAGGGGTAGGGTTTAGGGTTAGAGTTAGGATTAGGGTTAGAGTTATGGTAGGGTTAGGGTTAGTGTTTGGGTTTAGGGTAAGGGTTAGGGTTAGGGTTTGTCACTGCACCACTTGAAGAGCCAGTCGTTGAACTCTCTCCAGGTGAGAGTTAGGGTTAGGGGTTAGGGGTAGAGTTTAGGGTTAGAGTTAGGTTTAGGGTTAGGGTTTAGGGTTAGGGCTAGAGTTAGGGTTAGGGTTTAAGGTTAGGGTTAGGCTTTAAGGTTAGGGTTTAGGGCGAGGTTTTAGGGTTAGGGTTTGATTTAGGGCTAGGGTTAGGGTTTAGGGTTATGGTTAAGGGTAAGGGTTAGGGTTAGTCCATGCATCACTTGAAGAGCCAGTCGTTGAACTCTCCTCAGGTGCCGGATATTACGTATTTAGATATAGAGCAGACGCCTGGACACCATACTCTAAAAGCGGTCTGACGATGGAAACATAAAGTGAGAGAAATATTTGTGGGGTCAGCTTGTAAAAGGGCGTCGAATGAGGAATTACATATGGGGCACATACGGTTGTAACGTTTAGATATCTTGAAGGACGTCGACCAGAAGGCGAAGATCCGTTGTTTCGCTCACCTTCTTGAGCGGAGCTGTGTTATCACCGAAAGTAAAAGACATGTGTAGTGTGGCTCAACGTAGTGTTTCTTTGGTCTATAACGGACGTAAAGTGGTCGCAGTCTCATGCCATAGCCAGGGGCAACAATGGACAGGCAGACGTTCAACATGTGAGCCGATGCAAGTGTAGCAGAAGAAAAGAAAGAATCAGGAAATAATTTGATTAAAACGAAGACTCTGAGTTTAAACCTCGTTTAATAACCAAATATTGATTTCTCAACACAAGACGCAATGGCGGTAGAAAAATTTTAAATATAAAAAACAACTTCTTTTTTCTCTCCATCATTTCTGCTCGCTTAAACATTATCACTTCCGTTCTTTGAACGCAAATATTAGCAATTCATCATTATTGTCGTTAATTTCCGGTCATTTTCGTTTGTTTTCGGGAGATTTTTTTTTCTTCATGGTATTATTCGTTGAATATGCGATTGGTGTATATTGATTGATATCCGGGCGGTTGTTCAAAATTATTTAGGGCTTTGAAGCGTCGGCCATCATTACGAAACTATGGACGCGGAATCTTTTTCGAATAATTTCCACAATTTTTTGTCGGAGATTTATTGAATCCAAGGAAATACAACAAGACCTCGCTTATTACTTTAGAAGTAGTAAGACGATCATTTTCCTGAGTATGTTTCATTCATAAAAATGTTAAGATACGTCCTCGGTAATCAGTCAGGCAAACTTTGAGTCATTTTTTTAGTAGTTGATGACCTTGCATCTGTAAAACTGAAGTGCAGTTGTAGAAGGTTCACCCTCTCAGACTTTACCCTTCTCTTATTTTTGAGAAGGGGTTAGGGTTTTTTGCTATTCTCGTTAAGAAGGGGTTAGTTAAAATTGGCTCTCTCCAGCAGTCCCGGGTTAAGGCATTGCTGACCCTAAGGCATATTTTTAACAAGTGGCCTGAAATAGTGAAAATACATGTATTTTGGACTTATCGACAAAAAGAAGAAAAGTAAAATTTAAAATAGAATATTTATTAGGCAAAAATTAGCAAAGAAGGTTGGCTCCCTTTACCGTGTTAGTAAACTCCTCACACCTGATATTATCCTGTATCTCTACAAAGCCACCATCCGCCCATGCATGAAGTATTGTTGTCACATCTGGGCTGGTGCATCATCTACTAGTCTCTCCCTCCTTGACAAGGTCCAAAAAAGAATCGCCAACCTAATAGGTCTCTCACTGTCAACCAAGCTCCAGCCTCTGTCCCATCGCCGCAATGTAGCATCCTTGTGCTAGTTTTACAAATACTGCAATGGATTATGCTCCGATGAACTTGCTGCTCTGGTACCCCCTCGACGTAAATTCACTAGACCAACCCGATAATCAGCTAAATCCCATCCATTCACTGTGGAGGTCCCCAGATGCCGGAGAGCTTTCTACTCCAATAGCTTCTTTCCTCGTGCTGCCGGCCTCTGGAAATCCCTCCCTGCTCCCTGTTTCCCCGACGGTACTGACATGCAGAGGTTTAAAACTGATGTAAACAGACATATCGCTGCGCAGCTCCCAATTTAGGTTTACCCCCCACAAACCTTCTCCCCTTTTTCTCAGTAGCCCCTTACGTCTACAGTGGCGGCCTGCCTTGTTTGGGGTGAACTATGTAAAAAAAAAACCCAAAAAAAACATTACAACTTTGCGCGCTTTTACAACTGCAAATTTGTCAATCAGTTTTATTCATGTTAATCTTTTTGAGCAAATCACTTTTAATGCAGAGAAGTGGCAGTACCACAAGAGAAGTGGCAGTACCACAAGAGAAGTGGCAGTACCACAAGAGAAGTGGCAGTACCACAAGAGGTCGTTGACCCATTGTCGATCGTTTTACATATTTATTTCTTTTCAAGAGAATAATAATTTATATATTTTCCAACTCCTTCTTCTCTATATTGCAATCAAGATACATTGGTATGTCGACGCTTGTACATGGATAAT
>OY744555.1:8407816-8410316 GCA_963556195.1 Sepiola atlantica | reverse complement strand
CCCGTCTTGCTGTTAGGCTTTCGTGTCACCTGACTAAAAATGCGAGTGATAAGCAAGTAGGTACCGTGAAGGAATCCCCTGACTTGTATTTTATCAAACAGACAATTGGAAGTGCTTGTGGAACAATTGGTTCAGTTCACGCTCGGATAGACAATGCAGAGCAAATTGCTTTCCAATCAGATGTATATATGAACGAGTTTCTAGCGGAAACCAAGTCTGTGACCTCAGCAAGAAAAAAACTTTCATGAGACAAAAGTATATCAAAAGATTTACTTTTATATGTGTGTATAAGCCGGCGTAAACCATCCGGTGATGGGAAATAAAGAAAACCAAAGTTTTTCGATATACGTTCTGTTCTTTGTCATTCTTGTTGGATCTTACTGGGTACCCCGAAAGAACGGGTAATGGAACACATACACTCCTAAATTAAAAAAAAAAGGGCAAACATTACGGATCGCCAGGGTTCGCAATACATCAATCCGACAAATAAAGGCCACCGAAATGGCGAGTCTCTGTCGGACTGATTGTCGAGAACGGATATTCGACTGGTATTTAGGCGGTACAATCATCAGCCAACTTTTCGCAGACTCAATCATTTTGGAATGCGTTCTTTATTTACTTCAATGGAGTGTGCTCCGATGAACTGGCTGCTCTGGTGCCCCCTCGAAATAATATACTAGACCAACCCGACAATCAGCAAGATCCCATCCATTCACTGTGGAGGTCTCCAGATGCCGGAGTGCCTTCTACTCCGATAGCTTCTTTCCTCGTGCTGCCGGCCTCTGGAACTCCCTCCCTGCTCCCTGTTTCCCCGATATGGAGAGGTTTTAAAACTAATGTAAATATACATCTCGCTGCACAGCTCCCAACTTAGGATGACCCCCCCCCCCAAAAAAAAACTTACACCATATTTCTCAGTAGCCACTTACGTCTACAGTGGCGGCATATCTTGTTTGGGGTGAAATATGTAATAAAAAATTTTTTTTTAAAAGACGACTTTCGCCGTCAAAATTAATTTCTCCACACCGAGAAACGTATGTAGATCATGAATGACGGCTAAGCTCACGACGACCGTTCATATCATATCACTAAAATTAAAGTGAAATTAATTGTTGTACAAGGAATATATAGGTTAATAGTTGTATTAAACTAATGCAATTGCTTAGATGCAAGCCGACATATAAAAAAATGCTTCTTTTTTTGACTAATTAATATCATAAGCAAAAGTGTCCGCTTAGGCAATTAGTGAAAAAGTGTCAACGTTAACAGTCATCTAATCTGGAATAATTATTTTTCGAAAGAAAGTAAATTGAAATACAGTTTTTGTGCAAAGGACACATAGTTGAAGGAAGATAAAAAAACGCTACTCAGAATCAAATATCGATTTATCAAATGCATTGCTGTTGTAGTATAACTTAGAGAGTCCGACTGACTTAATTCTATAATATATATATATATATATATATATATATATATATATATATATATATATATATATATATATATAAGCCGCGTGTGCGTGGTCCCCCTCTGTATGTGACTCGATGTGGCGAGTGTAAAATGCAATAAATTTGGGCAATTTGGAGCATTTTTGAACCCCCTTTAACCCCCTAGAGGCGCGAACCAGAATTTTTCTGAGATCAAGGATGCTCATTTTATATCCAGAACAATTGCCTCTACATTTTGACCAAGTTTCAGAAAAATTGAATTGATGGATCAAACGTTATGGGAGAAAAGGGTAAACTTTTGCCATTTGGGGGGCTTTTGACCCCCTGGAGGCGCGAACCAGATTTTTTCCAAGGTCAGCGATACTCATTTTCTATCAGGAACAATTGCCTCCACATTTTGGCGAAGTTTCAGAGAAATTGAATGGATGGACTAAAAGTTATGAGGCAAAAAATGTCATTTTTTGCCATTTCGGGGCCTTTTAAATCCCTGGGGGGCTAACCAGATTTTTTTTTTCAAAAATCGGAGAATGTCACTTTCTAACCTGACCAAAGTTACAACTTCATGCACAATTTCAGAGGAATTCAATGGATCGTTGCGGAGAAAAATCTGGATGGACGGACGGACATGCCTCAAAACATAAGTCCCCCGATTTTACAAATCGAGGGACCAATAACTTCTTTTTTAATATAGGACGAAACATCCCAGCAGAGTGCTCAATTAATTGAGAATTAAAATTAAAATTAAGAGCGTAATATTTTTTTTGTACAGAAAAATTAGTACAACATTAGTACCGTCGGTTTCAAGCTCAGAAGGACTTAGCCATCCGGCTTTCTTCAGCTTATGTTGTTATATGTTTATATATTTCATCATTTTTGGGGAGTACAAAATTTTATTATCGCAAGCATGAAGGGAAGACGAATTTTATCGTTCATGATTAAAACCATTTACTTAAAACCCCGTCGTGCGCTAGGAATTTTTTCATGGACTCCTTCACAATTCTCAGTCATGCTCACTCATTATACCATCTAAAAATGTTGGAGACGATCCACGT